>CM068307.1:46521050-46759691 GCA_034768735.1 Schistosoma mekongi
TTTGAATGTGTGATTTTGAAGGTGGATGAATTGATAATGGAGGAGGTAATATACAGACAGCAGGTTAGTAGATGTGTTCAGCAGTTAGATAATTATGCTAGAGGATGAGAAATGCAATATAGTTACCGACCCGACGCAGCCTACTTCAACGCATCGCACACGACTCGAACCCCCACCCTCCGGACTTGTAGCACCGCATCACCTACCAATCGCCTATTCAATCCACGGCCCAGCACCTCCACCACTCACATCTATACTATACTTTACTTTACTATACCATACTATACTATACTACACTACACTACACTACACTACACTACACTACACTACACTACACTACACTACACTACACTACACTACACTACACTACACTACACTACACTACACTACACTACACTACACTACACTACACTACACTACACTACACTACACTACACTACACTACACTACACTGTAATTTACCCTACTCTACTCCACTCTACTATTATATAACACACCATTCGAATCCTAACAACAACTGCTTCAAACTAATTACACTCAACAACTATTACACAGTACATCAGCAGTTCACACATTCTATTCATCTAATTCATTCACAATACAACCACAAGTAATCACTAAATCAATCAAACAATCAATCAATCAATCAATCAATCAATCAACTAAACAAACGAGGAAGGTAGCAAGCAAGTAACCAAGCCAGCAAGCAAGCAAGCATGCAAGCGATCAAACAGGTAGACAACCAGTCATGCATATTACCGATGCATCTATCCTCTTCTCTTTGCCACCCGAATATCATTGTCTTATCTTATCTTCACTATATCATGACTATAAGCTGACGAAATGAATTTGAAAAAGAATCAATCACATGTGAAGCTCGAATCAATGCGAAAACTAAACTAGATCAATGTTATATACAGAACGGATAGACATCCAGCAGAGAGACATAGAGAAAGACAGACAGTAAGACAGACTGACAGACACTGATTTAATTGCACGTATAGAAAGCTAGAGGGAGATAATGAAATTGCATGTGTGTGTTTGCGAATCGGTGATTGTGAGTAAGATACGGAGAGAAAGAGAGAGAGAGAGAGAGAGAGAGAGAGAGAGAGAGAGAGAGAGAGAGAGAGAGAGAGAGAGAGAGAGAGAGCAAATCAGAGTGACTGATTACGTTGCATGAATGAGTGACACTGAATGAGTGACACTGAATGAGTGACACTGAATGAGTGACACTGAATGAGTGACAGAGATTGGGTGAGTGAGTGAGTGAGTGAGTGAGTGAGTGAGTGAGTGAGTGAGTGAGTGAGTGAGTGAGTGAGTGAGTGAGTGAGTGAGTGAGTGAGTGAGTGAGTGAGTGAGTGAGTGAGTGAGTGAGTGAGTGAGTGAGTGAGTGAGTGAGTGAGTGAGTAGTGAATGTGTGATTTGCAACATCGTTTTCGCGATGGATGAATTTAGGATTGGGTAATAGGCATAATTGTGTGGTTTTGAATGTGTGATTTTGAAGGTGGATGAATTGATAATGGAGGAGGTAATATACAGACAGCAGGTTAGTAGATGTGTTCAGCAGTTAGATAATTATGCTAGAGGATGAGAATGCAATATAGTTACCGACCCGACGCAGCCTACTTCAACGCATCGCACACGACTCGAACCCCCACCCTCCGGACTTGTAGCACCGCATCACCTACCAATCGCCTATTCAATCCACGGCCCAGCACCTCCACCACTCACATCTATACTATACTTTACTTTACTATACCATACTATACTATACTATACTATACTATAACTACACTACACTACACTGTAATTTACCCTACTCTACTCCACTCTACTATTATATAACACACCATTCGAATCCTAACAACAACTGCTTCAAACTAATTACACTCAACAACTATTACACAGTACATCAGCAGTTCACACATTCTATTCATCTAATTCATTCACAATACAACCACAAGTAATTAATCACTAAATCAATCAAACAATAATCAATCATCAATCAATCAATCAACTAAACAAACGAGGAAGGTAGCAAGCAAGTAACCAAGCCAGCAAGCAAGCAAGCATGCAAGCGATCAAACAGGTAGACAACCAGTCATGCATATTACGATGCATCTATCCTCTTCTCTTTGCCACGCGAATATCATTGTCTTATCTTATCTTCACTATATCATGACTATAAGCTGACGAAATGAATTTGAAAAAGAATCAATCACATGTGAAGCTCGAATCAATGCAGAAAACTAAACTAGATCAATGTTATATACAGAACGGATAGACATCCAGCAGAGAGACATAGAGAAAGACAGACAGTAGACAGACAGACAGGACAGAGAGACAGGCAGACAGACAGACAGACAGACAGACAGACAGACAGACAGACAGACAGACAGACAGACAGACAGACAGACAGACAGACAGACAGACACTGATTTAATTGCACGTATAGAAAGCTAGAGGGAGATAATGAAATTGCATGTGTGTGTTTGCGAATCGGTGATTGTGAGTAAGATACGGAGAGAAAGAGAGAGAGAGAGAGAGAGCAAATCAGAGTGACTGATTACGTTGCATGAATGAGTGACACTGAATGAGTGACACTGAATGAGTGACAGAGATTGGGTGAGTGAGTGAGTGAGTGAGTGAGTGATTGAGTTAGTGAGTGAGTGAATGTGTGATTTGCAACATCGTTTTCGCGATGGATGAATTTAGGATTGGGTAATAGGCATAATTGTGTGGTTTTGAATGTGTGATTTTGAAGGTGGATGAATTGATAATGGAGGAGGTAATATACAGACAGCAGGTTAGTAGATGTGTTCAGCAGTTAGATAATTATGCTAGAGGATGAGAAATGCAATATAGTTACCGACCCGACGCAGCCTACTTCAACGCATCGCACACGACTCGAACCCCCACCCTCCGGACTTGTAGCACCGCATCACCTACCAATCGCCTATTCAATCCACGGCCCAGCACCTCCACCACTCACATCTATACTATACTTTACTTTACTATACCATACTATACTATACTATACTATATACTAACTACATACACTACACTCTAATTTACCCCTACTCTACTCCACTCTACTATTATATAACACACCATTCGAATCCTAACAAAAACTGCTTCAAACTAATTACACTCAACAACTATTACACAGTACATCAGCAGTTCACACATTCTATTCATCTAATTCATTCACAATACAACCACAAGTAATCACTAAATCAATCAAACAATCAATCAATCAATCAATCAATCAACTAAACAACGAGGAAGGTAGCAAGCAAGTAACCAAGCCAGCAAGCAAGCAAGCATGCAAGCGATCAAACAGGTAGACAACCAGTCATGCATATTACCGATGCATCTATCCTCTTCTCTTTGCCACCCGAATATCATTGTCTTATCTTATCTTCACTATATCATGACTATAAGCTGACGAAATGAATTTGAAAAAGAATCAATCACATGTGAAGCTCGAATCAATGCGAAAACTAAACTAGATCAATGTTATATACAGAACGGATAGACATCCAGCAGAGAGACATAGAGAAAGACAGACAGTAAGACAGACAGACAGGCAGAGAGACAGGCAGACAGACAGACACTGATTTAATTGCACGTATAGAAAGCTAGAGGGAGATAATGAAATTGCATGTGTGTGTTTGCGAATCGGTGATTGTGAGTAAGATACGGAGAGAGCGAGAGAGAGAGAGAGAGAGAGCAAATCAGAGTGACTGATTACGTTGCATGAATGAGTGACACTGAATGAGTGACAGAGATTGGGTGAGTGAGTGAGTGAGTGAGTGAGTGAATGTGTGATTTGCAACATCGTTTTCGCGATGGATGAATTTAGGATAGGGTAATAGGCATAATTGTGTGGTTTTGAATGTGTGATTTTGAAGGTGGATGAATTGATAATGGAGGAGGTAATATACAGACAGCAGGTTAGTAGATGTGTTCAGCAGTTAGATAATTATGCTAGAGGATGAGAAATGCAATATAGTTACCGACCCGACGCAGCCTACTTCAACGCATCGCACACGACTCGAACCCCCACCCTCCGGACTTGTAGCACCGCATCACCTACCAATCGCCTATTCAATCCACGGCCCAGCACCTCCACCACTCACATCTATACTATACTTTACTTTACTATACCATACTATACTATACTATACTATACTATACTACACTACACTGCACTACACTGTAATTTACCCTACTCTACTCCACTCTACTATTATATAACACACCATTCGAATCCTAACAACAACTGCTTCAAACTAATTACACTCAACAACTATTACACAGTACATCAGCAGTTCACACATTCTATTCATCTAATTCATTCACAATACAACCACAAGTAATCACTAAATCAATCAAACAATCAATCAATCAATCAATCAATCAACTAAACAAACGAGGAAGGTAGCAAGCAAGTAACCAAGCCAGCAAGCAAGCAAGCATGCAAGCGATCAAACAGGTAGACAACCAGTCATGCATATTACCGATGCATCTATCCTCTTCTCTTTGCCACCCGAATATCATTGTCTTATCTTATCTTCACTATATCATGACTATAAGCTGACGAAATGAATTTGAAAAAGAATCAATCACATGTGAAGCTCGAATCAATGCGAAAACTAAACTAGATCAATGTTATATACAGAACGGATAGACATCCAGCAGAGAGACATAGAGAAAGACAGACAGTAAGACAGACGGACCGGACAGACAGAGAGACAGGCAGACAGACAGACACTGATTAATTGCACGTATAGAAAGCTAGAGGGAGATAATGAAATTGCATGTGTGTGTTTGCGAATCGGTGATTGTGAGTAAGATACGGAAGAGACGAGAGAGAGAGAGAGAGAGCAAATCAGAGTGACTGATTACGTTGCATGAATGAGTGACACTGAATGAGTGACAGAGATTGGGGGTGAGTGAGTGAGGAGTTAGTGAGTGGAGTGAAATGTGTGATTTGCAACATCGTTTTCGCGATGGATGAATTTAGGATAGGGTAATAGGCATAATTGTGTGGTTTGAATGTGTGATTTTGAAGGTGTATGAGTTGATAATGGAGGAGGTAATATACAGACAGCAGGTTAGTAGATGTGTTCAGCAGTTAGATATTAGCTAGATGTGAGAATGCAATATAGTTACCGACCCGACGCAGCCTACTTCAACGCATCGCACACGACTCGCAACCCCCACCCTCGGCCTTGTAGCACCGCATCACCTACCAATCGCCTATTCAATCCACGGCCCAGCACCTCCACCACTCACATCTATACTATACTTACTTTACTATACAATACATATACTACTATACTATACTATACTACACTATCACTACACTTACACTTGTAATTTACCCTACTCTACTCCACTCTACTATTATATAACACACCATTCGAATCCTAACAACAACTGCTTCAAACTAATTACACTCAACAACTATTACCCCGTACATCAGGCAGTTCACACATTCTATTCATCTAATTCATTCACAATCAACCACAAGTAATCACTAAATCAATCAAACAATCAATCAATCAATCAATCAATCAATCAACTAACAACGAGGAAGGTAGCAAGCAAGTAAACCAAGCCAGCAAGCAAGCAAGCATGCAAGCGATCAAACAGGTAGACAACCAGTCATGCATATTACCGAGCATATATCCTCTTCTCTTTGCCACCGCGAATATCATTGTATTATCTTATCTTCACTATAATCATGACTATAAGCTGACGAAATGAATTTGAAAAAGAATCAATCACATGTGAAGCTCGAATCAATGCGAAAACTAAACTAGATCAATGTTATATACAGAACGGATAGACCTCCAGCAGAGAGACATAGAGAAGACAGACAGTAAGACAGAAGACAGGCAGAGAGACAGGCAGACAGACAGACACTGATTTAATTGCCCGTATAGAAGCTAGAGGGAGATAATGAAATTGCATGTGTGTGTTTGCGAATCGGTGATTGTGAGTAAGATACGGAGAGAAAGAGAGAGAGAGAGAGTTAGAGCAGATCTGTGTGACTGATTAAGTTGATGAATGAGTGACACTGAATGAGTGACACTCAATCAGTGACAGAGTTTGGTTGAGTGAGAGTACGTGAGTGAGTGATTGTGTGATTTGTCACAACCTTTTTCGCGATGGCTTTATTTATGATAGGTTAATCCTATTTTGTTATTTATTGTGTGAATTTGTGTGAATGATCGCTTTTCTGAATGTCAATGATCGAGTGTATTTTTCTTTCATGTATACTGGCAAATTTTTAGCGTGTGAGTGACACTGAATGAGTGACACTGAATGAGTGACACTGAATGAGTGACACTGAATGAGTGACACTGAATGAGTGACACTGAATGAGTGACACTGAATGAGTGACACTGAATGAGTGACACTGAATGAGTGACACTGAATGAGTGACACTGAATGAGTGACACTGAATGAGTGACACTGAATGAGTGACACTGAATGAGTGACACTGAATGAGTGACACTGAATGAGTGACACTGAATGAGTGACACTGAATGAGTGACACTGTTATTTCAATGCTCCTTGAACTATATTCTATATGTTTACACTCCTTGTTACTATTATTATTATTATTTTTATTATCATTGAAGTAACTTCTAGTAATGTGGTATTAATCTTGTGGTACCATAGAGGTATAGCAACTTGGCTTGATGCACACATGTGCCTGGTTCTATGTTGATCATACACACATATATCCGAAAATTCTAAGTCAATAAGTTAATTTCCTTGTGGTGGGGGGAGGATGGGGGTGATAGATTCCTAAAAATTCATTCGACGAAATTGTTATATCCGACAGTAAATCGACAATGAAATTAAATGAAATTGGGGATAGTGGACAGCCTTGACGGATGTCTCTTGAGGTTACAAGTTCAAATGACAGTTCATCATATGCTCTACTATGCATAATGACAATATATAGTAGATAGTTCTATAAAACCAAATAACTGATCATTTGTTTGTATTACTTATATTCTTATGAGTAGTAATGATTAAATGAAAATCTTATATTGAATAAACATTAGAAAAACTTGAAAATAACCGTATTTCTTTCATTTTTCTTTTACTTTGCTTCTTTTTTTCTTGACTACTATAATTTGCATTCAGAATTATGGTTTCCAAGTGATAACAGAAATAGCTATTTTTGTATGCTTTACTACAGCTGCATTTGTATCATTTACATGTGATGATATCTGATATAAGCAAAATAAACAAACAGAATCAAATAGAATAAGTGAAAAGTATTTTCACTAGGGGTATTTTACATTATCTCATTGATTTGTTATAAAGTAAAATTGATCAGTCTCTGTGTTACTGTCTGTTCAATTCATAAGAGAATTACTACAATACACAGTTAGCTTTATAAGTATGAATTAATTTAGATTGTAGCTAGAAAAAGAAGAAATCCAAAACATGTGTTACGTCCTGTTTGAGGTATGTTAGTAGATTCTGACTACTTGGTTAAAGTCCACTTGAATGTCTTATTTAATGATTGGAGACTAAAGGTGACATAGCTCTGGATCAGTCACAGTAGTGTAGATGCATTCATTCTTTATCCTCTCTTAAATCGTGAGCTTAGAATTATTTCTTACCTCCTCTCCATGAACTAATTCCTCTTCTCTTCACTATACTTACTTACTTACTTACTTACTTACTTACTTACTTACTTACTTACTTACTTACTTACTTACTTACTTACTTACTTACTTACTTACTTACTTACTTACTTACTTACTTACTTACTTACTTACTTACTTACTTACTTACTTACTTACTTACTTACTTACTTACTTACTTACTTACTTACTTACTTACTTACTTACTTACTTACTTACTTACTTACTTACTTACTTACTTACTTACTTACTTACTTACTTACTTACTTACTTACTTACTTACTTACTTACTTACTTACTTACTTACTTACTTACTTACTTACTTACTTACTTACTTACTTACTTACTTACTTACTTACTTACTTACTTACTTACTTACTTACTTACTTACTTACTTACTTACTTACTTACTTACTTACTTACTTACTTACTTACTTACTTACTTACTTACTTACTTACTTACTTACTTACTTACTTACTTACTTACTTACTTACTTACTTACTTACTTACTTACTTACTTACTTACTTACTTACTTACTTACTTACTTACTTACTTACTTACTTACTTACTTACTTACTTACTTACTTACTTACTTACTTACTTACTTACTTACTTACTTACTTACTTACTTACTTACTTACTTACTTACTTACTTACTTACTTACTTACTTACTTACTTACTTACTTACTTACTTACTTACTTACTTACTTACTTACTTACTTACTTACTTACTTACTTACTTACTTACTTACTTACTTACTTACTTACTTACTTACTTACTTACTTACTTACTTACTTACTTACTTACTTACTTACTTACTTACTTACTTACTTACTTACTTACTTACTTACTTACTTACTTACTTACTTACTTACTTACTTACTTACTTACTTACTTACTTACTTACTTACTTACTTACTTACTTACTTACTTACTTACTTACTTACTTACTTACTTACTTACTTACTTACTTACTTACTTACTTACTTACTTACTTACTTACTTACTTACTTACTTACTTACTTACTTACTTACTTACTTACTTACTTACTTACTTACTTACTTACTTACTTACTTACTTACTTACTTACTTACTTACTTACTTACTTACTTACTTACTTACTTACTTACTTACTTACTTACTTACTTACTTACTTACTTACTTACTTACTTACTTACTTACTTACTTACTTACTTACTTACTTACTTACTTACTTACTTACTTACTTACTTACTTACTTACTTACTTACTTACTTACTTACTTACTTACTTACTTACTTACTTACTTACTTACTTACTTACTTACTTACTTACTTACTTACTTACTTACTTACTTACTTACTTACTTACTTACTTACTTACTTACTTACTTACTTACTTACTTACTTACTTACTTACTTACTTACTTACTTACTTACTTACTTACTTACTTACTTACTTACTTACTTACTTACTTACTTACTTACTTACTTACTTACTTACTTACTTACTTACTTACTTACTTACTTACTTACTTACTTACTTACTTACTTACTTACTTACTTACTTACTTACTTACTTACTTACTTACTTACTTACTTACTTACTTACTTACTTACTTACTTACTTACTTACTTACTTACTTACTTACTTACTTACTTACTTACTTACTTACTTACTTACTTACTTACTTACTTACTTACTTACTTACTTACTTACTTACTTACTTACTTACTTACTTACTTACTTACTTACTTACTTACTTACTTACTTACTTACTTACTTACTTACTTACTTACTTACTTACTTACTTACTTACTTACTTACTTACTTACTTACTTACTTACTTACTTACTTACTTACTTACTTACTTACTTACTTACTTACTTACTTACTTACTTACTTACTTACTTACTTACTTACTTACTTACTTACTTACTTACTTACTTACTTACTTACTTACTTACTTACTTACTTACTTACTTACTTACTTACTTACTTACTTACTTACTTACTTACTTACTTACTTACTTACTTACTTACTTACTTACTTACTTACTTACTTACTTACTTACTTACTTACTTACTTACTTACTTACTTACTTACTTACTTACTTACTTACTTACTTACTTACTTACTTACTTACTAACTTGAAAATTCATTAGACTCTACTGTGATATACACACAAGTTTAAATATTACTACAGCATCAGTCCATGAAGTCTTTGACTATCTGTCTAAGTCAAACTGGTAGATGCACACTACATAATCACTATTCGTGCGGTGAACGCGATTGGTGGGCGGAGACAAAGGGTGATATGGCTGAGAATTGATCACAGTAGTGAATGTGTATACACTTTTTATTTTATTTTACCTCTTAAATTCCACATACAGTTTTGTTTCTTCCTACACATACTCACACTTTTCTATAGTACTGACCTGGTATTCTGGTAATTTCCATTTCCTCGTGGTAATGTAGTGAGGCAACTTCAACCTATTCTGATATGTCAGGTTCCATGTTATCCATGATTAACTAACTGAATACTACCTAGATTTAATAACGAATCATATTAAGTGAAAACTGCAATCTGCAGTAGGTGAAATGATGCAAAAGTGGTGATAAGATGAATAACAATACGAGTACCCAATTTAACGTGAAGTCGCTGTCACAAATTGACTTGAAATGGTTATTACTAAAAACCAAGAATCACTGGACATCTGTTTCCTTCAAACATGAAGAAGCGCGTCAGTGTCTATCTATAACCTTGCCGCATAAATGTCCTTGTCAGTACGTTTTCCTACTTCCTACAGTTACCCGACTACTGATTAGATGTACAATCGAATGGGAAATTACTGAATACAGAAGGAAGAGAGAGGCAAATGGTACAACTCATGAATACTGATACACATTACAAGATTCATAAATACCAACAGGTTATAGATGACCAGAAGAACAAAAACTCGATATAGTACTCACATTGAATTACTTTACTAACTGTAACAACTGTAATTAAAAAATCTAGTAGACGACATAGAGAACAGTGAAGAAATACAGTTAAGTACAAACTTATAATATTTAATTGAAGATGAATAATTATGCTTACCTTAAGAGCATTAATACGTACTCGACTGTTATTATTATTGTCAACAAGACAAAGAAGTAAAGGAATAGCACCAGCATTTAATGTAGTATACCGGCCATGATTAGTTGTGCATATACTTTAAAAAGCAAATAAAATACATTCTATTAAGATGAGCTTGTATTTGCCCCTTTGATTTGTTATGGACTGAAACTGGTTAATCTCTGTTACTATATGTGCATCCTAAGAAGATTGTCTCGACATTGGTGTTAATCACAAGTATTATTTACGTTGGATTGTGACGGATAAACTTTGATCCATAGCAAATTAACGGGATAATTCAAGTTCATTCTAATTACCTATACGCTTGTTGAACAAGTGTGACTATCTGGACTCAGAAGTCTAGTGGTGAACGTGGTGGCGTTGGGCACGAAACGGACTAAGTTCGGATTCTGGCGTAAACATCAATAGTGGTACACCCAGCCGACGAATCCCCAACAGGACGAAACGCGCATCCTGGATTCCGCTTGCCAATCACAATCCAACTTAATTAAAAAATACCTAGTAGTAATTACTAACCGTATGTAGACTTTAACTGAAACTTGACTTGATTTGTTATTTTACTTTAATAAACTATTAGACATGTTGTTGACTACTTCAATGACTGTACTTACCAGTTAACATTAAACAAGCATCCTATATTTATGACAAGATTTGAAAAGCTACTAACCTGCCCGAATTGATGAAATTTTCAAGATAAATAAATCGGTTAGCACTCTTGGCTTGTTCATATTAAACAAGTAAACTAGACACTGATCCTAGCCTATGAAAATTAATATTTATAGGTGTAATGACGTGAGAAAGGAAGATTTGGTTGGTTGTAGAGAATGCCAATAAGATGTGTCTAGTTGTTAATGAGCGACTGACCTATGCCCACCCACCTCTCCCCAGGCCAATAATAGAAGAACCATAATCGGGAACCAGAAAACGTATTGTATTTTAATCATGCCTTTATATATACATAACACCAGACCACACACTAAACCAATCAAGAATCTAGCAATGATACAGGACAAGAAATAGTGGCAAAGAATGGAGACAACCTGTATACAACTAAGTAACTGTAGATCGTATTAATAAACAATATACTAAGAGTAAATACACTTAACGGGAAGACCGGGTAAGGGGATTTGTTATTTCAAAACTTGATGATATATAAAGAAACCACTAGTGTATCGTTGATGATATCGTAAGATCTACTTGGCTCTGTTGAATTCATTGTTATTAAACTTTAATAAGTCTAGAATGATACTGAAAGTAAGTATCTTGAATATTGTATAGGTCGGAATGATTTTTGTAATGATGTTGCAAAAGAGCTACATTCTTTTTCTGGTCTATAGTTGATATATTGTGGTTCATTCGTTTGATAAGACTAACTGTTTAACTTTTAACAGCATCAAAATCACATCAGACAAAATGTCCTCACTACAATAAACAGAATGATATGTGTTTGCTTTATCGGTTTCCCTAGGAACCATGAATCTAGATGCTAACCATATCATAAAATCACTTAGTATTGTATAAAATAAACCAGAGAACATTGAAACCAATCAAAATTCGATATAACTCAATTGATTATGTACTATTCTGTTGATAAGGAAGTAACTAAAAGAAATTTGAATGCACTTCAGATTTCATCAACTGATCAGTCATATTACAAAGATACTAGTTAACTTTGTTTAAATTAAATTGTAACTGGCAAACGGAATTTATCCCGCGCATTTCATCGTATTTGAAACATGTCAGCTGGATGCATCCGCTATGTCGAGGGAATCTTCTTAGGATGCATACATAGCAACAGCTTTAGTCCATAACAAATCAACAGGAAAATACAAGTTCATCCTAACTAGTTAACTTACAATTATATATATATATATATAATGATGATATAAACATAACTTACAATGATAAAGCTCCAGTAGAAGATGCTTTTACATCTTCACTTTGATCATTTAACAAACCAACTAATGCAGGAATTGTTTCATTATCTAAGGCTTCTTGTTTACCTCTTGGATTTACACTGAAATTACAGTAATGCATATATGTAAATGTATAATTTAAGTATCTTACTGTTTTCCTTACACTTTATCTCTAGGCGTTCAAGGCTACACAAGGTCTATCAACACATTTTAAGTTGCCGATAAAAACTAACTAACGACTGTTTATAGTAGAGTAGATCATCATCGTCATTTCGCATGTGAATGATTCTTGATAATTTTATTAGGCTTCTGTACATGGTTGTTTTGTTCATGTTTCCTACCTCGTAGACTGATCACTTCTTGTCGCAAGATCGCTTGCATCGGTATTTGACTGAATATCTATGGCCTACACCATACGTATCATATGTACATCGCACATGTGGAAAACTTAGTCAACGATTCAATAGAAGAAATGTACCTTTATAAGCGTTATGTTGACGACATCCTAGTTATTTACACGAAAATCGATGATGCAAATAGGTTACTAAGTGAACTGAACACCATACAAAATCATATTAGTTTATCCTGTGAAGAGGAGAATAATAACCAACTTCCTTTCCTGGATATATCGATCAATTGAAGTGATGATGGCTCTATAAAACGCTTTATCTACAGAAAATCTACATGGACTGGGCAGCATATGAACTTCCAGAGTTATTGTCCGGTGCAGTATAAAAAGAGTCTAGGAAACGCTTTATTTAATAGGATTAATCGTATTTGCACTTATGACACTATTGAAGAAAATGAAAAATTACTGACAGAAACGTTAATGCTGAACAGATATCTAGAGTAGTTCATAAATCGATGGAAATGTTGCAGTTTGGTGAAACCTACTGAATTTCTAGTTTATATCACGTTACCCTTCAGAGGTGACTCAAATAGCCTTGTGTTAAAACAAAGGCTTAAGTCAGTGGTTAACAGAAAATTTTATGCTGCTGAGGTAGTTGTAGTAGAAAAGTATAGGTCATTGATTCACAATAAGCCTAAACAGCAGGTAAACGAATGCATTATATCCCACTGTATCTATCATTTTATGTGTATGTCTGAACACATATACATAGGGAGGAGGAATTGTGATCTACATATAAGGGTAGCTGAACATATACCTAAATGGCTCCAAAAACAAATGGACTCGAAAGGAGAAATAAAAGTACAGGATAAACAACCTTCATTGTCTATCGCTAAACACTTAGTTGAGACAGGTCACATAGTTGATATCAAATCATCTTTTGTGGTGTTTGTATAAAAGTGTTTTAGGACGTAAACTAAAGTTTGTTGAAGCCTTAGCTATACGGAAGTTCAAAACCCCCTTTGTGTGTTTAAAAACAATTTGTAGTTTCCCTCAACCTACCTTGGTAGAATGTGATTTACATTGTTCTCTTTATTAACCTTGTTTACTCAGCTTATACTCCTAATTGTCTAGTGACCTTTATTTTTCATATATAAATGCCTTAACAAGTAGTGTATGTGTTATCAGATTGTTTGGAATGTATTGCGCAAATATACGCATCACATAGCTCTGATAAAATTCGTCTTCTTATTGCATTATTAAAATTTATCAAAAGGACAAATTGTTTTAAAGATCATTCTACAGTTTGTCCGGAACAATGTACTAGTTTACATATTCCTAAACAATTCAAATTTTGTGTAAAATCGAACCGAATCTTATTTTCATTTAGAAGTTTGCTGTGGTCATCTCTAACATCTAGCTTACGTGAATCCAGACGATCACATAACTCTGTGTACTTTTATTCTTAATGTATTTTACAAATCAGTTACTAGGTTCTGTAATTCACGTATTCCCCCCTACGTGTGTCTACTTACTCTTCCTTTGTCATAGTGTTTTGTGAAATATATTAGTCTGATATTCTTGTTCGTTACTTGCCGTTGGCTGTCCAGTTCACATCCTTATGTGGCTATCAAAAATTTGGGACATTGTTATTCCTACATGCACATACATATATTCATGGTTAAATTCCTTATTGCCTGAATTACTGTATTACTGCATTCCCATGGTTGCTGACTGCCTATTGCTCGTATTTCCTATTACTGGTGATTACAGTACAATCCTACTACTACTACTACTACTACTACTACTACTACTACTACTACTACTACTACTACTACTACTACTACTACTACTACTACTACTACTACTACTAATACTAATACTAATACTAATACTAATACTACTCAGTTCTCACTGTATTATTACATAACTGTAAATCAAGATCCTAAGTGCTAATAAAAACATCATATCTGCCCTACAGCAGGACATTACATAAATAGCCAACTGGATGTATATAACCCATAGAAACTTGGTTTGTTTAATTTACTACCTAGTCCAGCAATTAAATTGCGTAGTTTACTTTTAATCTAATTAATCTCAAGCATTATTGTTGTTCTATGAGTTAGTGATTTCAAGAAAATCTAAGAATTCATTGATGAAGTTGATTATAAGATGCATAAAACAAATGAAGAAAAACAGAGACAAATCACATATAAAGTATCAATAATTAATAATTATTTAAAAGAGATGCAAGATATTAAATGCAAGCATTGTTAACACTAAACCTATACCAGATTCAAACTAACCGAAAGTCCAAGTATATGTATTTACCTCCATATGATCATGTTTACTGGATGTTCACAATAAACTTGAAGTAAAAGTTGGATAAGTGCACTTAGTTGGTACCTAAAATCATTTTGAAAAGACTAGTCCCATACTAAGTAGTAATAAGACTCTTATTTAAGTAGAACTTGTTTATATCAGCAAACGCCGTTTTATTTAACTGTCGAGAGATTTGCAAACAAGTTTGAACAACTCATTGGAGCACCAAACAATAAAATAACAAATCATGCCTAAAACCATCTAAGATAATAGTTTGTATAATATTCATATATCTCGACCTACTACAACATCCTGAAAACAAGTTGAGTATGGTATGGTATGTATACCAAGTAAGTCTAACTATGCAATATATCTTATGTAACTGTGACAGGTATACTCAATAAATATGTGAATAGATGATTAGATGTTAGTTAGTTGTTTGTTAGGTATGTTGGCATATAAATGCACTATTTTACACTTTTACTAATCATCTGATTTTTCTTTTATTTTTGGATTACTTTAATGTATATAGCTTAAGTGATGCTTTTTACAGATGCATTTGAATCATATAAAATATGGTTATTTAAAATGATAATCAGTAAAGCACCCACCATAAACGCAAAATATTTTGAGCTGCACGTGTTCTGATCTCTGAATTTGAGTGAGAGAGTAGTTTTGTAAATAATAGTATTCCACCAGAGTTTAAAC
This sequence comes from Schistosoma mekongi, assembly GCA_034768735.1. NCBI lineage: Eukaryota > Metazoa > Platyhelminthes > Trematoda > Strigeidida > Schistosomatidae > Schistosoma > Schistosoma mekongi. The sequence continues at coordinate 46,537,152 of CM068307.1, forward strand.
CTTCATCGGTATCAAAGCTGAAGCAATGATATAAAGTATCTAATACGATAATCTAAGCTTTAAAATGTGATAATTACTACAATATACTAACTTTAATTTCATTCATTTCCTTCTCAACACATTTAACTAGTAAGTCAATGTATTCTGCTTTAATAATTGCCTCTGCTCCTGATAAGTTTGTAGCTAAAAGTTCGATAGCTTTGTGTATATTTAGTCTTATTACATCAGGTTGGCTGAAATCTGTAAGAGGTTTAAAAGACTCCAAAACATTATGTGTCAACGCAGCAGTTCGACCTATTGCATGTTCTGTTTTCAAATGGGCTGAAAATGAGAAACAGTTTAAAACCTACGGCAGATGATTACAAAACATTCTGTTGTATATGCTCTGCAAGGTACGTCAGGATCTTTTAGTAAAAAGCTTAAGGAACAAATTACGCCTATGTAGAGTATTTTAATGATACAGTCAATAATTATATGATTACCTTCATAAATGGCTTCTGCGATATGCTCAGGATCATGTAAATAATCACTCAAAGCTTTGACAGCGCATTGACGTGTTAATATATCTATATCTTTCAACTCTCTATTCTGTAAAAGTTAAAAGTAAGTAGTAAATATAAGCACCACTTGATATAGATAAGTCACGGCATGCATATATTTTAAAGTTTAAGAAGGTAGATATTTTATTTTTATTTCAAATAAGGAGAAAATAAACTAGTTAAGGAAGTCAAAGCTGTGCTTTACTGTGCGTTTTTCAAACCTTTAAAAACTATTTGTCTATACATTCACCGAAATATGTATATAAATATATTCTTATGTATTAGCAACATAGTAGTCTGACGTACTCAACTGAATAGTTATGAATTTATTCCAAAATAAACTAAGACAAACATTACAAAAGTAATTTCTTCAACTTCGATAGGAATGTTACACTAAGCTTACAAAATGCCTACGTCGATATGAAGATCCTTACAATCAATAAAATGGAAAGAGATTGCATCATTAAAACACCTTACACTGTAAGATTAAAACGTCATTACAATTTTGAGGTATTATAAATTCTATTTCATCGTTAAAAGTAAATACTTAAGATTCAAATTGGTTACAATTATAGTGTTAAGTCTTTGTAGTGCTGTTCTTCTATTTTCCCTTAATATATGAAAATAAATATACTTATTATTTGGTTCAAAATAATTACCTTCAACCTATTCCCCTAAAAGAACTTAATTTAACATTCTAAATAGCTTTCATTTTACAGTTTGATTAACTGCTTATAATTCAGAAAGTATGCTTTTCTTGTTGCTGAACAAAAGGCAACAATTAGTACATAAATCTAATGATTCACCATATCCGATTATTGGTTTTCCTTAGAGACATTCAGTTGTCTGAAATAAAACGTTTCTAGCTAAAATAAAATTAAATGTTTTTAATATGTCTTGTAGCCATCAACCACTGATGCTTCCAATGTTTTCAGCATCCATTATTTTGGTGGTTTTTTGAAATTTACGTCTTTCTGTTTATTAAAATCATTTGTCTAATTATTTTGGTGCAATAGTCAAATTAATTGTTTAATTAATTTGTTTTGCAAAGAGCGTATCAACGAGATTACCTGAGGGCTTGGTACAAGAAGTCTTTTATTTCGTGAGCCTATTTACGACTCTGCAAACATGTGCGGAGAACAGTAGTCAATGGGTTAGAATTTTAAGATAATGGTCGGTTCAAAAAGCGTTGCAGTAAAAGCTATGGAGGAGTAAACTTAAAATAAGTTGCCTCACCATCTATAATTCCACAACTTACTAACACCAAGAAAACATCCACTCCCCATTGGTCGTTTCAACAGGAAAAGTCTCCTAATTGCAAAATAAGACTAGGTGACAACTTGCAAAATTGGACTGTCTATCAACATAATATCCATAGAGTTTATCAAAGCATTCGGTAAATTATTTCATGTAGGGCTTTTGCAAACGCTTTTTAGTTTATATATAGTAGGTACCATTTAAGTTTAGATTAAGCATCTTTCGTAAACATGACAATGTAGAGTAGGAGGGAACCACAACCCATAAACATGAAAGTCGGTAAATAATGGAGTGTTATGGAGTACTGTATTATGTTTTAAACTATTACTTCTTAGTCAGTCAGTTACAACGTAGAACTTGATTCATGCGTACATCAGTCCAAGTTGCTATGCCCCAATTAGCTAATATATCAGATATATTAGCTACATATCAGCAATTTAATCTCTATAGAGATTAAATTGTAGGAACAAATTCCAGATTATGGAAGGTAGTAGCAAATTCAGTATAAATGGAATGGGATAACTTAGGCCTAACAGTGGGACCAGAGTCGCACGTTTTTTCGTCGTTTCAGTCCATGCATTTGAGTAAATTTAACTCAAATAAAATTTAAAAATTCATAACATTGTGATTTATACAGACTTAATTAGATCATAGAGCATGCAGATTTATGTGTTAAAATAAACTTTTTGGGGTCATTTTTTTATTATCTCAGTTGTCACTAAGACTTTCTTCTATATATGATAGAATTTTTGGACATTAAGGAGGAGTGCCTTATGATAACTAACTCATTTAGTTTCTTTAAGATTATTGATGACTCTTGTCATGAATAATCTCAATTAACTCTTCTTATTGGACTGTTTTTGCATCTGTCCTACTTAACGACTGCAAGATATGTTATGGAATTCCGAATGGCAAGTAAATCTAGTCGCCGTACACACATATATATATATATAATTAGGCTTATGTAAGTTTCTGTATCCCAACTTACAATTCTTTTAATAGCTAGCCGGCCATAAGCTAAAGTCGCCCTAGTCGGATCAATGTGTGGAGGTGGATTCAGACTTATTCTTGCTAAAGCCATTTTCATTATTTGCCAGATGAAACCATGGTGAAATGAGAGGACATTCAGTATCCAATATCTCTCAGACCAGCTGATCATTCATTAGTTGATTTCTCCGAACTTGTTTCTTGAGTAATTTGACTTACGTTCCACTTTTCTAGTTTTGCACAGTAATAAGGAAGCTACTTGACCGCTCTAGTTCTGGGAGTTTAGACTGACTATTTACATTTATTGTTTTATATAATTTTTTGTTATCACTGCTTCTAATTTTTCATTTTTGCATGTCATTTTTAACTACTTTTGTGAATAAGAGTAAGCCACTTTCATAAAGACGAAACTAATAACACTAATTCACAGGAAATATTACAATCTAAGGAGGACACTATAACCAGGCACCTAGTCGCCTGCCTATGCAGTAATGCACGGGACTCAGGAAGCAAGATAACGGAACTCAGACATCCATACACATGTCTAAAACCGAGAATAGTTATACTCGATCAAATGTAGCTGCCACCCGAAATCCCAGACGACGAGGTAAACATTCAGGGCATGGCTCTGCTAAGAAAAGACAAGGAAGACTGAGTGAGAGACAGCGTCACTATATACATGGGTAGTCTAATTAAAACAATGCCTTTGACTAATACCACGCTGACAAACTTGCCAGAATCCGTTTGGTGCCTTTAGTGTCGCCGGCAATAAGCACCTAATTGAAAAGATAAACAGTCCTCCCACAAACGCCCACGAGCACAATGAGAGCTTACTTTGTGCAATTTCGTCGATCTCGAGCGAGAAAGCAAGTAATGTAATAGTCGCCAGAAAGTCCAACACCCCATCACAGAGCCTAGCTGGGGAGGTATCATTAAGGGGACACTGTTAATAGGCTTCTGGCTACCAACAAAGAAGTGGGATTTACACAATGGGTAGGTTGTTACACTAAGTGGGGGACTAAGGGTAAACCCTTGAAATTGGATTATATATTTTTCAATGATATACTGCAACTTTTAAAATTTTTGAAATTAGCGCATAAATAAAGGATAACAATAGTGCCATGATAACATTCAAAATTGTCACCAGAGAAACTCTACCGTAGAACGAGAGCACACCACGCTTCCATTATGCTCCTACAAATTATCGGGCCCTAACCCTTACCCAGGCTATATGGCCCAGCGGCTGGAAGAACCTATCCATAGTCTAACAATGGCATACCGTCAAAAGTATGATCAACTTTAGGATGTACCCCTGCCATCAAAAGCGAAAGAAACTAGTGGTTACGATGAGGGACCATACTCCCTCTCAAAGCAAAATAAAAAGTCTGGCATAGATGAAGATTCACTTGAGAATCCCCCGAACGCGATGCGTACGTATGTCTGCGAAACAGGTGCAACGTGTGCATCAAATATAACAAACAAAAGCTTCAAGCCCTACTAGATAGAACGTTTCAGGAAAACCCAAAACAGCTGTAACGGTTTATGACCCCAAGGTTAATTGCCAACCCATACCTTCTAACTATCGCAGGTCCCTAGAGATGGGATCCTTACCAATGTTAACATCACCCACCTACCTCTGCAAACTGTTTATTGTTATCATGCTTCCGTTTCCACACATTTACGATCTTTCTTCTCTCTCCCATATCGTGTCCTCAACTTTCGAATTTCTTGGGATGCCAAAACCATTCCAAATGTTCATATACCCTCTCAATTAAGAGATAATTTCTGCAAAAACTTAGGTCAGTTATGTGGAGAGAAAAAAGCAGAATAACAAGTTAAATCTAGTGTGAATTATTATACATAACTTATGGGACAAGATAAAAATATGTGACAACAGCAATAACAAACTATATCCTTCAGTCTTTACTAGGACCGACGAAGTTGTGCAACTGGATAATCGCACAGAGGCAACACTGGAGTTCTATAAACAAACCAGACACAAGAAATAACAGGTGTCAGGAAAGCGGTTACTTTATAATAGCCTATATCAAAGATATTAAATATTGGGTTTTGGACAATAATTCTAATATATTAAGAAAAACGAACGTAGGTGCTTTTTCTCAAATGTATGGTAAATTATAAGCCTACATAAAGTACTTGTAGGAAAGAGTCAAAACATTTATATCTAAAGCAAGCACTAACTCATTAACTTTGTTCTCAGTGTTTATAACAAATGTTATGTGACCAACCTATCGACCTTTTGTTGGTCGCACATGGCGCAGTGTTTAGTTGTCGCTCGATGACAAATAAGATTCACGATTTACCTTCTAACCTTCTAGATCTGTCAATAATTAACAAAGGTCAGAAAATCATCAATGGGCTGAAAAACTCCAGCTTTCCTACGGATTACGCGTACGTTTCCAAAAATCACGTTTTCAGCTCCTCAGACTTTATGCTGCTGTGTTTACTGGTTTTCGCTCTATTCGTCTGGCAGCTGAATGGTAATTTTATGTCGTACTTTTAATTTTCTAAGGATATCGTCCCGCCTAAATGACCCGCTCTTTGCCAAAGAATTTGAGATCGACTTTCACGTGTACTTAAGTCTAGGATCAAAGTTTGAATCAGATATTACGTCCTTTTTATCAGCTGCTCGAGTCGCTTTAGGGTGGTCGTATGTGTGTGATCATCCTGCACAAATCCCATTACTTCACCTGAGGGTACGTCTGTTACGTAAATAGTTATTCCTAGGTCAAACCTTATGATGCACTTCACTTAGTGTCCATATTTGTGAAATCGTTTGACCTCTCGGAACCCTTTTTGTTGGCCAGTGGCGAGATACTAGAGTTCTCAGTCAATGTGGGCGCTTCCGTTATATGCGGGTTTTCAGACTCCAGGATATATACCCTTCTTCAGAAGCTTTCAAACACCTTTCTTGAAAACTTGGCTAAAGGTAAGAAGCCTGGCTTTATCTGATTTCTCTTTATACATATAATTCCTTTTGATTTCGGGATATATAGTGTTTCGGTCGACTTAATCGCCTCAAGTTTTATTTTTCTACTAATCATACTTTTCATAGGTCATGAAGCAACGATTTACGAGAACCGTATTATTCTCAATTCAGTTTGTTAGTGGTATTGCAAACTGGAAAGTAGCTGATGATCGGTTACACCCTTCCGTGGTATTCTGGCTATTGTCTGAGATTTCTAGTTTAAAAATGGATCACTGGATTATCTTTTGCATATATGGCTACATTAAGAACTAGTATGTCTTAGAACTGGACTCGTAAATGTCTTTTCTTTGCACTCATTCGTTTACACATACATGCCTCCAACATAAAGAAGATCCAGAAGTGTACGCTAAGATAAACAACAGCTTTCCGTAGAACTTTTTTAATGACTGTCTGGTTTAAGATCGGTGGTTGGTAGGAAGTTCTTTGAGTATTGTATCAACAGACTGTCACCGCTACATGTTCTGTGAGATTTGTGTAACTTTTATTCTACCTGATTCGGTTTGTCTATGTGGACCCAACACCGTTAAGAAATTTGGGCGTTTAGCTTTTAGGGATATAGAAATATTTCGATAATATTTTTTATAGCACTCGAGCTAGTATAAGTTGGGTGGGGAGTGGGGATAGACGACAGAAAGGTGATGGGATGCCTCACTATATTTCCCATTGTCCCATTTAATTAGACCGCACGATTGATTGTCAACTGGCATTCAGTCCACGAGTGCCAGTTTTACTTTCAGCATCGATTCCATGCGGACACTTCTGATCACGTTAAATTGCAGATTCGTTTGTCAGGGTCAACAAAATTATCATTGCCGATCCGTTATGTTGCTCAAAACCGGTTACAGTTGAGTGTGTACATTCACTATTAGCCTTACTTTATACCTTAAATTATCATATTGTTTTATACCTTTTGTTGCTCTTATTATTTTCACGAACTATGTACTGCATACATGACCTTTTTGATATCATCGACGTTGTAAGAATTTCTTGTTAATTTCATTTCTCTGTGTTAATGTGGTGTTTTATCTTCTGCCTACGGACATTGCATTGGGCTTTATGTTGATTATGACTGACTGCCGATTATTTACTGATATTTACCTAGCTAAATTAAGTCAATTGGATGGCCATCCTTAAATCCTATATCTCTACTCCGCCTACATTAGTAATATTAGATTCTAATATTTTGGCTAGTAGATCTTTCTGTCAAGTTTGACAGTGTTTGAATATCTTCCATCATGCAGTTTAATGCTTCACTGTTTTATAGATCCCATTCAGAAAATTTACAGTAACATATGCATTACGTAAACTAACAGTCAGTGACTTCATGTCCATCCATAAACTTTTTGTAATACTTCTACTAGTAACAGTATATCAGTTCGTTAGTGACTGTATATTACAGTAACTGGTTCCTAACCATGTGTAAACATATCTTAGCTTGATAATCACATAATCATAATTACTGAAAACTACGCCACCTGCATCGAAATTCCTCACACTTACGTTCCATTATACACAAGCAATGCCAAGAAATTACTAGTAATCCATGAGGTTGACATATCTTCATTCAACGGTTATGTTTATCTACAAAGTAGGACTATGAGTAGCAGTGAAATTCTATGCAGTTACACGTTATAGACTTCCAGTTGATATAGGTAATGCATTTTAATATGCAGCTAAGCATTACACTTATCCATGCTTCATTTAAGTTTATGTTTATCTTATTATGCTTGAAAAATATCAATGGAAGAAAGCCTATGGAGTTTGTTTACTATTCTGACGTAATAAACCGCCAGTTACTACTCATTTTCTATTTTTATGCCTTTTATTTCGTATTATCTAGCTGGCATAAATGTGCTCGTGATTTCTAATCCAAACACATTAAGCTATTCCTTAACATTAGTTAGCAGTGTTAATTGTGCTGAGAAAAGTTCAATTTTGGTCCAACTAAAAGAAATGCATTTATCTGATCATTACATTATCAGCGAACTTAACCAATCAGTTAATCACCAGTTGAAATTCTGTTTATATTCACATGACCCTCGTCTGAGAGATTCAAGCTGTGAGGTACGTTCTTGGTTTCGGTCTTTTTGAAACATAATGGTGACATAAGGATTGATTTCTCAGCATTCATGTACTTAGTTATTGGTTAAACATACAATAATTTGGCTTAATACTTTCGTAGTACTTGTGCATTATATTTCCTAAAATATCAATAGTAATTTTGTATCTTAAGTATGAGTTGCATCAATATTTTTCAAAACGTAACAGTATACCAATTTTCTGATGCTTAACTAATTTCATTCACTCTAGTTGTGGTATTACCACTAAGTGGGGGGAACTGGATATCACACTGCACTTTGTTTGGCGTTAAGGCGTTGGAAACGATCAGTCGAAACCCCCTATAGTCGTTAACGTAGGATTCGTATTAGTTAATTTTCAACAAAACGAATCCTCAACCCTAAAGAAACTGATGCACTCCCTGGCCTTCGTTTTTCACCATCCAGTGCCACATTGATATTACTATTAAGCATAGTTTCCTGTATGTCCTCAAATGATCTCATGGTGATCTTCTTCTGTTTGCGCTAATGCCTTGTAAACACCTCTGAATGTACTAGATAGCTACTCAACAAATTAATAATCTCAGTACACTTCAGATTTTATTACATCTTTTTCTAAATTCCAGTCAGTATCCATTAAGAAAGGCTTGTCAACGATGATTCATGATGGCTAACGTAAATCATTCACGTCTCTCTTCTGTCAGATACTCGCACATATGAATTCCAGGTTTATTAGCCCCTTGATTTTGTCATATGACACAAGAATCTTATACACTTAGCACAAAATAGCACACATCATTATATAAATGATTCTTTCCCATAAACTTGGCAAACGTATTGACTAAAATAAAAAAAAAGATAAATGTTGACTCTACGCAGGTCGTATTTCGGGTTTATTGATCTCATTTTGCTAAGTTTGGAATTTAGCTAGTACTTAAAAAATAAAATTTGTCAATAATTTATACATCTGTTCATATTATCAAACAAACTAACACAATTAAAACAAAATGACATTTGATTAAATTTAGTGTTAGTTTTGCACTAATACTTATTAACTTGATATGTTTCAAATTAGAAATAAAGAGCTAGATAAAATCAACTGAAAATGTAGTACGCAACGTTTATCTTTGTTTCTTTCCAACGTTCACACTAATACAATAAGGTAATAAGAATAATAAAGGAGCGAAAATGTAAGTAGTAATAGTTGTAAAACATTGATTAAAAAGAGATAGGATAGGGCAAGTACGTATTAAACTAAGTTATACGCGATTGATACGCGTTTTATTCCATAGCACTTTACGTCTTCAGGCATCTATCGATCTTATTTTTCGAAACAATAAACGGCGCGTACTTTTATATGTGGTCCATACAGTCAGCAGTTTCACAGATACAGCATCTTATTTTCCTGTTGCCGTCGTCATCCATTTTCTTAAACTACTCCGATTCCAGCTATTATAATGTATTGTAGTCAGTGAATTCTACGTTTAATATAGATTAACGTATTGACTGTGTCGTATGTAGTATAAAATGTTAAACACGAACAAAAATTTTTGTATGTACAATGAAAATTGATCAATCTTCTGTATTCAAAACTTTTCAATGTCAAACATTTCAGCATGACCTCACAAATCGCCTCATTAATATTACTAAAACTTGAATATGCAAACCTTTCATATTGGTTAACGATTTGAGTTTCCATCATTAACCCATTACGGATAATACAAATTTTCACTCAAGTGTAATGTTGAATGTTCTCACCGATGTTGACTTTTTTCATTGCAGTATATGCCAATATAAATCAGTTTCTATACAACAATTTCGACTTAAACAATAAGAAAAGCATCCAAAATACTTAGAATACCACCTACTACTAACTATCTATATGCTTTCAACAGAATAAATCAGCCCATCTAATTAAACCAGAGTAGAAGTTATTCCTGACTATCATATGTAAATTGGCTTTTTTAATTAGTCAAAGAACCGGAATAATATTTGTTACTCAGTTAAAGCTTTTGGGTCCAAGGATATTGAAAACTGGATTTTGGCGTAGTCCGCCGAATAATTTATGTCAAGTTATATACAGTCGTAATAGCCGATTACTTCCTTATGTCTAATAGGTTCAGTACGCCTCTATAATGACTGTCATTTGGTTTTTACGTTAAGTTTAGGATTTCAAAGAATCTGTTCCATAAAATTTATCAAATTCATCAAGCCCCTTTAAATGATTTCTATCTTTTCCAGGTCTCGTATCCCTTAAATTACTTTATCAGATTGACTTTTCATTAACTTATTCGTACCTGTCAATTCGTTATTATGTTGGCATCTTCGAAGTATTTCATCCCACTTTGTTGGTCGGTCATCTAGTAAAATTCACCATTAATTATTGAATATATTCTAAGCTTCTTCATTTACTTCTAACTAAATAACTTGTATAGGTGTGACTTGTAACTGGTGATTATCATTTGTATTATGTTGGTGATCCGTGTTTTATGCTTGTTATGTTGGGCAACTCAAGAAGACTATCTAAATTTCAGAACTATGTTTTAGGAGACTATTTCAGTCGCTTTAGCTGTGTCTAAAGTAAACATTATTATATCTCTCGTGCACTATCCTCCCGTTTTGTACATTAACTGTCACTATATCATTTCTCATTTATGAACTACGGTTAATTGATTTTGTATACGTTGCCTCAATTCACTACCACTGTCTCCCAAATTGGCTGGCTGCGTACTCTTGTTTGCGTATATATAAAGGAATGCTTGGAATATGATACGATTTGTCTAGTTGATTCATCGGCTTATGTACTTTCTGTTTCTGGCTTGGGACTGAGTGGACATCGGTCAGACGTTCAGGGACAAGCTAGGCCACTCATTAATGTTGTTACAACCTCGTGCGCACCAGGTGGTGACATCAATCAATTGGTCATACACACCGCCATAACACCCCTTTTGTTGACGTCATAACAATGCTATGATTAAAAAACAAGTCAGTGCTAACAGTTAAAGTCTCTGCCTTATTTCATATTCTTACTGTAATGTCTTCATTCATCGTCCACTTTTCATACTAAAAATTGTTTGTTTCATGGTTGTTTATCACTTCTAAAGTACGGTTGAAGTTTTGATAGGTGAAGTTTTTTAAAGTGAATGACCTCATCTTCCTTAGACGACAAACTGCTTTGTCAATGACTGCAGGATGTTTGGTTATACATGATCAATTCCGCTGTATTGTTGTGATTTGAAATTAAAGTCATAAGTGGAACTGGCTTAGTTGATCTATGTTGCTGGGAATCTTGGTAGAATCCTTGTAAATAAAATGAATTTGAGAGTGCTAACCACGAATTCATGTAAATGTCTGTGACTTATGTGTTTGTCCGCTTATAGGTCTTTGAAATGTTGACAGATGTGGAACCCGATTCACCTTCTCCACTTATCAGTCCGCACAACACTAATGATTGTAATAAGATCGGGCATCAGAAATCCCCAGCATCTTTTGTAGTTCATGATAAGAATTCGGTAGACATTTGCAACGAAAGTCGACCACGGTGTGATATGTACTCAAATCAACCTTCTACTTGCGTGACTAATTCTCCCGGATCTCAAGCACGTCTTCTGGAACATTATGTTGGCGATTATGTACTTTTAGTTGACTCAGTTTCCTTTAACGAAAGAGTTGGCTGCCCTTTGGGAGTTAATTTATGCACTGGTGAGTCTGGTTTGTTTCACATGTCTGCTGGTAGACGTGTACCACAAAGTCAGACGTGGACATTACACTGGTAAGTACTATTTTCCTACCATATTCTTGTGTTTATATCACTGCAAGTTATTTGCTAGTTGTCACCAGCATTGATCCATTCCCTAATAAGAGTTGTGTAAATTGGTTGCCATTCACGTTTGTGAACTCAGTTTAACGTAAAATATATTTTACTTGGTACTATAGAAGGTTAAACAATGGTTTAACTGAATAGTAACTGAAATCATTCATCGACCAAAGGCATCTCTTTTGAAACATTCTCTGAACCTCTACAAACGAAATTTTAAACTCAATACATTAATGCAAATTTGTTCGACAATTAGATCTCATCGTTTAACTTGATTGACTTATTATGAATGATCTAGTATAATGTTCCTTTATCCACTTTATACAACCTTCTTCCACCACAAACGAAACCTAAAGTTGACGATGTACTCTATTCAGGAAAGATTTAATGAGTTGATTTTTCCCTATCTCTTTCTCCCATTTTGTAATCAGCATTCATAAGTTCAGATTATTTGATTCATTTCTTAAATGTTGATTTAGTTATTATGCAAATCAATACGTTAAAATTGTTACCTTTGCATCATAGGCATTGAAGAGTCAGTTTACAGTTTTTTTTGTGCATAACAACTTGATTCGAAAAGTTAGCCTTGGAGTAAGAAGCATTTGGGATAGTTTCCGTTTGTAGAGGTCTAAATTACCCCCTGAACATATCAACTTTTACATCTCACATTTCTTTATGTATGAGTGTTCAATGTATGATTAAACTTCCTTCCGGGCTTCTAGTAATGTGTCCTCTTGTCAGATTGTTTTGGTACTAAATGCATTCCTCTCTAATTCTTCGTATCGACTTCTTAACTTACGTGCGTCATATCGACTAGTTATATGCGTAAAGTCTGTTGATGTACGAGAATTATATACACAAAAGATTAACATTTATCTAAGTTTAACATAACAACACTCAAGCACAGATAGTTTATGTAACTACGCATCTTAAGTGGATTTAGTTGATATTCCATCCACACATACAAACACGCACTTTCATTACGTCTATTCTTCAGCGCAAGAACAATAATCATAATTGTGGTTTTAGAATTATTTTACTTTTAATAACTTGTAAATGACATTGCAGTTAATTTGGATCAATTGTGGTACGCTAGTTTCTCAAAGTTTTGCTTTTACTACGAAGTTTGGTAAGTGGTCAGGGTAGATAAACACAAATCAATTACTGAGACTATAACAGGTTGCCAAAGATGAGTTGTTATCTCACTGTAATGTACAATATTCGTCAACCTTTCTAGTGAGTTGATGTAACCCACTTACAAAGTACGTTTTCAGTTCTTAATTACACTATTTTTTGACAGATATTGATACTACCTAATTTCCCAAATTGAAATATATGGATCTGCCTTTGGACTCGTCAGCAAGGCATACCTTCAATCTTGAGGGAACTGATGGTATCCAACACAGTCAATCTCACGTCACCCAGCTTAATAGTCTACGGTTGTAACTACTGGCCTGTTCAGGCTGCATCTAATTTGCTATAAGACTGTGATGTATACATCAACTGATTACTATGTAGTGTCTACCGAGTTCTTTATACTACCGACCGAATTCTATCGAACCAGTTTGCACTAATGACTTGACATTTCCGACACTACTTTGAGATAAAAAGTAGTCTAGTGTTAATCGACAGGATACTATTGACTTTGTTGTGTTATTCGGCACTAGTCAGCGAGACATATCTAAAATACTGAGGGAACGAATGTTCCTGATTACTCATTTCCACAGTCTGTGATTGATCAGCATTATAAAGGACTTGTCAAGCATTCCATTGGTTAATATCTAGTAATCAATTAGTATAATATTTTTAACCTAGTGAAATGTTTTTATTGACGTTAACTGATACATTCATAGTCTTGTGTTATTATTTTTATCTTATTTGACATACTATCGGAATTCAATATTTTGGTTATTTTCTTACAATTTCCAGTTCTGTTCCATTAACTTTGACGTCTCCAGTTAGATCGTATGGTAAACAGAATGATCTTGTTGATTTAGTAAGTAGTTATGATATACTACTAGAAGATTTAAAATATACATGCTAAATATTTTCTACTATTTCATTCGGGTATTGTAGAGAATGTTTTCTTTGTCATACATCGTCTTCTTTCTATGTCCCATTGTAATTTCTTTATCTCTAATAGTGATTTGCATATTGCCTTATCATCATGTTCTTCTATCTAATTCTTTTATACGCTCGTAACACTTCTATACGTCAGTCAGTCATGTACAGCATAAAATCTGGCACATTTTTCCATCTGTTGACATACTCCATTAGCACTACAAGATGAACATAAAAGTAGCAGTAGTAGTCGTCCGGCGGATAGGGAGTTGGCGTTGCTGCAGTTCAGGGCCGTGCGTCTGGCCCCGGACGGTAATCCATCGGTGTTGGCTGCCACTTTAAAAAGTCTGCTGCGTCGTGCTTTACCATCGTTAGATGACAACTCGAGGGAGCAGCTGCTGACGTCCCAGTTTTTGGAATGTGTTTCGGGTGACGTAGCCAGACAACTTCGACTGGCTCATGCGGTGCAGCCATTGGATGTTGTGGTTATATAATGGACTAAACTAAAAGAGCATAATTCGATAAGAAAGGTATAAAGTTACTTTAAGCTCAGGATCTAAGTAAAGATAAGGAGTAAATGCATACATACCATTCAAACCGATTGTGAATCATATTACCTAGAATTTTCATCCACTTATTAGTACAATTACGCAGACCTCAATAAATTAGCCTACATCTACCATTATAGATTAAGGTCATTAATCTACTACTTCATAATCTTATCCCACCTCTATAAGAGTATCCACTGTTTTCTTCTTTTTTACTGTATAAATATACGAAGTAACAACGAATACAGTTCTATATATGTATGTATATTAAAGATTTCCTATGTACATATATTATTGATTCATTAAATATTCACTATCCAAAACACAGTCAGATTGACCTAATTCTTCCAATCATTCATATTTTGTATTTATTTATTTATTTTTCAAAAATGGAATTTTTGTTCTTCAATCATATGACATTCAATAAGGTCATAAGAAATAAGAACATTATTTAGTTGATTATTTTAATAGAACGTGCCTATGTTTTTTTGTTGTATGAAAACTGTTTCTTTCTTCATTAATAATCAAGTCTACTATTATTTATTTTATTTGATTGGATATATCACAGATTGATGTTGTCAGGGTACCATTCAAAACCAGGGAGCATTGGACAGCTGTTTCGTTCTAGTGTGGAACTCTTCAGCAGTACGCACCCACAATTCCTCACCAGAGGCTTCAGGTTAACGCGAACGCCTAACCATCTGCACCACTGGGTCGGCATCCAATGGTAGAATTCCCACTTCCATCAATTTGTGATGTATATAGCTCGACGATCATCCATTGTCATTGGTGATAACTGTCTCACTGTCGACAAGTCTGAACTCCACCAGTCACGACTTCTCACTAGAGCTTGAACAACATCCTGAAGTTAGTCACTAATGAGCTCATTATTATAGTTCAACTGGGATGGTTATTTTTGTGGAGATTGGTTATTTTATTTGATTGGAGACTGAAGAGTTCCACACTAGAACGAAACAGCTGTCCAGTGCTCCCTGGTTTTCAATGGTACCCTGCCAACATCAATCTGTGATATATCCAATCAAATAAAATAACCAATCTCCACAAAAGTAACCATCCCAATTGAACTATTATTTATTTGAAAGTATAAAACTTAGTATAAATGGGCACCAATATACATATCTATGTATATATGCTGCAAAAGTAAGTCAACAAAAGAATTACAAGGTAGAACATGCAAGTCGGATAGAAAAACAAGCAAGAAAATTTCATTACTATTAGGATAATTCATCATACTTTTATGAAGCTTTAAATAAATAACTTCAATAGAATTGCTACTGGCTTTCATTCTACACCATATCTGATAAGGTATAAAGCAATTGATTTGCACCATCTCCAACCAGGAAGTTGAGATGGATCGACAGATACCAGTCCCGTATAAGTTACCTTCATTTCATAGCTTCACGTCATAAACTGACTATCTCTTCTCTTGAAAGCAGCTCTTCATTCCGTAGATCGTGAAGTCTTGTGGCAGTGTTTGTTATTAAAAGGCGTACTTCAAAAGTATGTAAATTTTATAAAGGCCCTTTACTCTGTCACCATCGGTCAAGTTAGAGAGTACGGTGAATTGTCACGAGAAATATCATTCTCAAGTGGGGTTCGTCAGGGTTGCTCCTTGTTCCCTTTTTTATTTACTTTTGTCATAGATGTACTCTTAGGAGTTTCACTCACTTCTTTTGACTCTTCGGGAATTAATCTCCTTCCAGGAGGTCCTCTAGTCGACTTAGAATACGTAGACGACATAGTCCTATTCGATGAAGTCGCTGACAACATGCAGAGTCTCCTGACCACCTTGAGTAACAATGCAAGCATATTCGGGATGCACTTCTCTCCTTCTTAATTCGAAATGTTACCCCAGGATTGATCTGCTTCTCTACCTAGATTAGTTATAGGGAGTGAAGTAATTGAATGCATTGACCGCTTCACTTATCTCGGAAGTCTCATCACCCCCTGGCGGGTCGGTGTCTGACGAAATTTCGGTACGGATTCAGAAATCCTGATTGGCATTTAGCAATCTACGCCACTTGTGGCCCAGACAAGATATCCGTCTTTCAGTGAAAGGCCGGATGGACTACTCAGCAGTCCTCATCGTTTTAACATATGGCTGTGAAACGTGGCTATGAAAACCCAAGATATGCGTCGACTTCAGGTATTTGACTATAGGCATCTTCGTATCTTCGCTCGTATATCATGGAACAGTCGAATAAGTTATATGAAGGTAAGACAAAAGGTTCTTAGGAAATATGGTAAATCAGTCGAAGAGGTCATTAACCTTTATCAACTGAGATGGCTGGGACATGTATTGCGCATACCCGACCACCACCTACCTCGTCGCGCGATGTTGGCTAGAGTTGAAGTAGGATGGAAGAAAAGTAGGGCCAGCCAAACCGAAACTTGGCATCAGTCCATGAAGTCTTTGACTGTTGGTCTAAGCCATGTTGGAAGATGCAGATTACCTGGCCGGGGTCCGCGTGATAATCGAAATTAATGACTGGAGACACTGGGCAACATGGCTCAGAATCGGTCACAATCGCGCACGTCTGTTACCTCTTTAGCTTCATGTAGATCTTAAATTCTATTATTCTTTCCTGCACACGTTTACTTTACTCTCTCCTCTTGTATTCTGTTATTGTGTTTTCATTGTAATCTCGTAGTGCTCACGTGGTATGGAAACTTGGACCTGTGGGCGTATGTACCCAGTTCTACGTTATTAGTGAATAAATGAAATGAATCTAACCGGTTCCAAAGTCCCCATACATTGCACGATATGGCAGCGATAGAGATAAGATTCATAAAATATGACCAAACCACTGAAGTCAGTGATTCAAACGTGGCGACACCAATTGGGTTGTCGTCACTGCGTCCAAACACATGATACCGAACGTCATCATTACTAACATGATGTTCCCACCAAATATCAGAAGTCCTTCGGAGACAATAGTAATCAAACACAGAGAGACGCTGAACATCCTAATCTCGGAGAGACCAGGTTTTGCAAGTATAGAGCAGAACCGTTCTCATAGAAGAGTTGTAAACTTGACCTTTTACTGCCAGATGATAGCCCCGAAGGTGTTCTGGTTCGACATAAGCCTATCTAGCTTTCATTATGAGTAAACTGATCTCATCTGACACACGACTACCAGCACTCATACAACTACTGGGATATAGGAACTTTTTGACTATTTTTTTATCGGCTCACCACAGGCAAGGAGACCAGGTATACATTCCTACCAGTCTTTAAAAAATGCTCCCGACCGTAGCTGCAACCTTGACGTGGTGGTCGGGCTTGCCTGCCATGATGACCCAACCGAGCTATATTGGCTGGGACGCATGTTCCTCCAGGTCCTACCATGCCAAGCAGGTCTGTCGAAGAGCGATAAGACTAAAGGCAGCAACCTAAGATCTGAGGGTGAAGTCGTACTGCCAACTACAGAGGTGTGTGACAGCAGTAAGTTGTTTCCCTCGGATAACCAGCATCTGCAGCGATGCTGCCTTCTTAACGGAAGGAATGGGTTAATAAAGGTCGACCCTAAACATGTAACACCTCACCTTACTCCACGGATTTCCGTCTCCGGTAGTAATGCCTTCTAAAGAGCGGAGTTAACACTTCAAAAACCCCCCTAAACAAGTCGTGCGTGATCGGCCTCAAGTAGCTGACCTTTGGCCTCTACGATCGCGGTTCTAGGTCACTATGACCAATACCAATCCAGTTTTCTTTTTAGGTACCTCAAGAAGCAATATACTTCCATGGTGTGGGCAACCAGGAAGTGACAACGTCTCCCATACCTCTAATAGCACATGAGATCATCTTGTTCCAGGTCGAATCCCACCACCAGCTCTTAATAACTCTCTTATCCTCACGATTAACCCGTCTAGCATAACCTTGTCACCTCACGCCTCTAATGCTAATGGTTTGAGTTCACAAAATGTTATTCCTGGTGTCCTGAAACCTCGCACTAAACTACATATCGGAGCTTTTAACGTTCAAACCTAATGCCAAATAGGACAACAGGCCTCTTTAGCTATGACCATAGATTCCCGCTCCATCGATGTCTGCTGTGTCACTGAAACGTGTATACAGGATCCGAGTACAATCATTCGCTTGACCTCACCTTGCCAAAATAAAGAGTTGACAGGGTTCATCGTTTGTGTTTCAGGCGACCTCACCGCTACCACTCAAGGCCTTGATGGCGTAGGTATAGCACTAAGTTCAAAAGCTGAACAGGCTCTCCTTGATTGGATTTTAATAGACAGTCGCTTATGTGCTGTCCGACTAAACGGGATGGTAAGAACTTAGAAACATAGGGACACACGTCGTTGCCTCTTTGTTGTCTCTACCTACACTTCTACTGATTGTAGCTCAGATGAAGACTTTCCGACCTCCTTCGAAAAGCTAAGCGTACTGATGTAGTGATTATGGTTGGTGATTTTAATGCCCAAGTTGGTAGATTAAACGAGTCCGAAAGGCACCTAGGTGGATCCTTTGGTGTCGAGGCTTAACGAACAGATAATGGCAATCGCTTATTACAACTATGTTCAGATAACCATCTATTTCTCGCCAGCACCAACTTTAGACATAAGAAACGACATCAGTTGACATGCCGACCTCCACAATCAAATCAACGCTGAACTCAAATAGGCCACATTGCTGTCATCCAACGATGGAGAGGCACTATAGAAGACTGCCGCTCATTTTGAAGTACGTGTTTAGACTCGGACCACGCTTTAGTATGAGCGCGTATTAGTCTGCGTCTCACTGGACGTAAAAGATCCATGGCAAATATCCCACTCAGAGTTCAACTTAATGATGAAAAAGTCAAGAATACATTTCAGGAACAACTAGAAAACCAATTAGTTAACTGTGTAAGCGATACTCATCTGAGTCAGCTCGGAATTATATTCAAAAAGTTAGAAAAACTCAGTGGATTTTGGCTGCATCTAGTAAACTGATAAATGCTCGGCAACACATTTCGTCCGGTTCTGAATGCGATGATGAGCGAAGGCAACTTAAACACAAACTGGTCAAAAGCTTACGTAATAATCGTGAGCAGTGGTAAGTGGCGAAAGCTAAAGAGACTTATCAAGGAAACGGGTATCAGAAATCCGACTGTAAGTGAAACTGTCTCAGGAAAAGATGGGACCATTATTCCCTGTCAATCTAGGAGGTTGGACCGATGGGCAGAACACTTTAGGGAACAGTTTAATTGGCCCTTGGCCTCATCCTAGTTGCCCACCATTCCCAAATAATCTGAATGGCAAATTAATATTGGTCCCCCAAGTCTTAGAGAGGTTGAGAAGGCTATAGGGAATCTAAAGCGAGAGAGTTCAGCAGGACCTGGTGGATTAACCCCTGAGATATTTAGGGATGGTGGTCCAGTTTTAGTAGCGAGATTAACCGGGATCCTGTCTAGAATCTTGGAATCGAGCGTAATCCCATCTCACTGATCTCAAACACTAATGGTTCCAGTCTATAGGAAAGGACAGAAGTCCTCTTGTGACAATTACCAAGGAATCAGCTTAACGAATATAGTGTCTAAAATATTAGCTTCAATAAATACTTCGATGACTAACGAAAGCTCGTGAAGAGCAAACTCGAGAAAACCAAGGTGATTTCAGACCTTGATGTGATTGTATAGACCAAATATTCACACTTCGGCAAGTTCTGGAACATACGCACACTTTTAGATGTCCAACATTAGTTGTATTCCTTGACCTCAAGGCGGCATTTGACTCTATCGATTGTAAGGTTATGTGGCAATTTCTGTCATTGAAAGGCGTACCAGAGAATACATTAACCTTATACAATCTCTTTACTCGAACACCATATGTCGAATGAGAGCTTATGGCGGATTGTCGTCGGAATTGATTACCTCAAGTGGTGTTCGTCAAGATTGTCTTCATTTCCTATTTAATTTTATCATTGACATATTTTTAGAGTTAACATTGTTATCGTCTGACTTCTCCGGGGTTGATTTGCTTCTAGGAGATAAACTAGCTGACTTAAAATAAACAGATGAAATAATTCTTTTAGGTGAAGATGCTGATAAAATGCAGAATCTTTTGACTACCTTAAACATGAGTGTAAGGATGTTTGGGATGCAATTCTCTTCATCCAAATGCATAATGTTACTTCAGGATTGGCTTAATTCGGCACCGAAGTTAACGATAGGGAGTGAAGCAGTTGAATGTGTTGACCGTTTCACTTATCTTGGGAGCTACATCAGTCCTGACGTTCTAGTGTCTACTGAAATCTCGGCTCGTATGCGTAAGGCCCGACTAGCTTTTGGGAATTTGAGTCACTTATGGCGTAGGCGATACATCCTTCTACTGACCAAAGGATGCGTTTACTGCGCAGTAGTTCGATCCGTCCCTCTTTATGGATGTGAAACATGGCTATTAAGGATAGAGAATATTCACAGGCTCCTATTATTCGATCACAGATGTCTTCGAAGCATTCGAAGACATGGCACCAGTCGATGAAGTTATTGACAGCTGGACTGAGCCATGTTAATAGGTGCATATTACCAGGTTGGGATCTGCGTGATGATCGTCACAAATAGTTAGGGATTTTGTGTGATATGGCTCATAATCGTTCGCAATAGCGCAGGTGCATCCACTCCTTGTCTTCCTCCAAATTCTAAGTTTCTGAACGTATCATAATTTTCTCTTTACCCAATCATATTTTCTTAAATCTTACCTCCGATCTCTATTTTTTTCAATTAATACTAACTCTCTTACTACCTCCCCTACTCTGGGATCTGATTCGACAATTTTTATCTCTCTCTGCCAATTGAGACATGGCAACTTGAACTGACGTACGCATATACCAAGTTCGACGTTGTAACTGTCTGTCTGTCTGTCTTAAGAAATGCTTTACACTTTGAAGGTGCGAATTACATGCCGTACCTAAGAATACCAATTTTCAACCGTTACGGAATGATCTAATCCCTTTCGTGAGGGTATTATATTTCAAATGAATTGAATATATTGTATAATTTACTTCATTATTTTCGATTAGAACTTCTATTCAGCGTATACTGAATAGAAATATGTTTGTATCTGATTCTTCAGATAAGTTTTGTTGATGAGTGTCTTAAATTATGAAACGTGAACATAAAGTTCTCTATTAGCTATCCTTAAATAACTCATATCAAAAATGAAACGTATTGTCATAAATTACTCAACAGTTGGTTCCATCCAGGATGATTCATAGGATGAAACAAATTTCTTTAGTCGTATACATATTACTGATAACGTATATACTCAATCATTAAGATAGGCTATCAAGTGCTATTTAGATGAGTAAAGCAAGATTCGAGTACCTTTACGATGTACCGTAATTTACGCCGACCGATTACTGAGTAGTAAACAGTGTTATGTTTGCCTAATGTCTAGTGTTGTTTAAATTATATTGATCCAATTGCAATATAGCCACTAGTCTAGGCGAAACATCATCGAATGGAATATGTTTTGATCCTAGTTTGTTAAAGGAGATCAGTGTGAAACTGCATATAAATTACTACATACCATCGTGAAGAGCATCAGTTGCCTATAAATTGTTAGCCTTCTTTTACTGGCGAGTGAAAATCAGATATGAAGGCGAGGTTCAAGACTTCCTGTCATTTGCTTCTAACCATTTAACAGTTATTTTATCAAGTAGCTTATCTTCATTATCTTGTTTAATGGTTCTTTTTTTTTTCTTCAAATTTTATTCATCAGAATAATACAAATTACAGTGAAGAATTTAAAAAGCAAATAAGTCAAAATTCAAGTCTTATAGCTAAAAATATCAGTTCATCTTGTCCACTTCTATCATCATGTCTTTCAACTTCATCAGAGCATTCTTCTGCTTCTTTTTCATCATCATCATCATCATCATCATCATCATCTAGTGATCCTGAAAAGAGTAAATTAAGTGTACAATCAACTTTAACTACAATTAATAATAATAATAATAATAATGGATATAATAATATAGATAAACATAGATTGAATAATCAATGTAATTTCTACTTTACTACTTGTGTTACTACTACTTCTACTTGTCAAAGTGAATTTCAATTAACAATAAACAATATAAATAATAATGAATTGAATAAATCTAATTGTAAAGTTAATAATAATAATAATAATAATAATAAATTCATTAACGTACATCAATGTACAATTAAACGTCGTAATCATAATAATAAATCACGACAGATTTATGTTATGCGACATGCTGAACGAGTAGATATTAGTTTTGGTCATGGATGGATTACTCAATGTTTTGATCATAAAGGTATTCTTTTATGTTAATTTTATACATTATTTTTTTATATATTTCACATTATCTATACAGTTTAATGACAATTAGTAATTTAGAAATAAGTGATTATTGACTTTTATTATAAACTTTATTGAAAGTTTAGAATCGTAGCAACATTCTTGAGTTGTTTAAATTAAGTAGGCAGTTCCAATAAATTAAATATGTTATAGGTTATGATGAAAATTTTTACTAGATAGATCTGCGTCCACTTCTCTGCTTATGTAAACGCTGCACTCACACTAAAGTATAGCGTAGGATGTCAAAGATGCTACTCGCATACGAGTGTTTTAAGATTGTGGTCTTTGTACTGCAATACAGTAGTCACTGTCCTTCTTAATCTAGGTGTATCTTGCACCTCGTGTGCGGTTTACGATACTGTACATAGGTTTCATGTTATTTCCTCAACCTTATTCTGCTGCATTAATATATGTCCATTACTTTCCGTTATGAATTGAGAGATTATGCAAAGTCATTGAGTAATATGAATGTGACGTCAGTATACCAAGTTCCCTGGGTAACAATCGATTAGTTAGCTCTAGTGGACGTCGTCACTAAATTCCAATGTTAATCACAAAGGTGTATTTCCGACCGTGCTGCTACCTTGATGTGGTGGTCGGGCTTGCCTATCGTGATGGCTCAATCAGGCTATACTGGCTGCAACAATCGTTCCCCAAGGCCCTACCATGCCAGGCAGGTCGGTTGAAGAGCGGTGATACCAAAAGCAGCAAATATAAGGTCCGAGGACAAAGTCGTACTGCAGGCTGTACATAGGTGTGACGGCAGTAAGGTGTTTTCTTCGGACAACCAGCATAGCAGCGATGCTGCCTACCCACAAAGGTTGAGCGGGATTAGAAAAGGTCGACCCTAAAAATGCACACCTCACCTTACTTCAGGGATTTCCGTTTCCAACAGTAAGGCCCTGACAAGTACGGAGCTACAACAACAACACCGAAAACCTTTCTCAAAAAGGCCGTGTGTGACCGGCCTCAAGCAGTTGTTCCTTGGGCACTACGGTCACGCTCCCAGGCCTTTCAGACCAACCCTAACACATTTTGCTTTTCAGGTGCATCACGAAGAACCCTTCCACAGCGTGGGCAACTGGGAAGAGATAACCGCCCTCATACCGCTAACAACACTCAAGATCGCCGCCATTTTGATCAAACTCCTTCTATTTCTTAACATTTGTCCTGCTCCTACCTTCGAGCCTAAATCTTTATATTCAACTTCCTCCTGTGTCATTAGTGCTAACGATACCGGCCCACGAAATAACGTTCCTAGCATACTAAAACCACTCTCCAAACTTCACATTAGTGCATTCAATGTACGAACCCTGTGTCAAATTAGGCAACAAGCCTCCCTAGCTAGGACATTAGAATCCCGCGCGATTGATGTATGTTGTGTCTCCGAAACACACAGGATCCTAGCGTGGTCATTCACTTGACCTCACCTTGTCAGAGTGAAGAACCTTCGCGATACACTCTCCGTTTATCTGGCGACTCAACAGCAACTTCTCGTGGGCTAGCTGGTGTAGGTATTGCGTTAAGTATGAAAGCAGAACAGGCGCTTCTTGAATGGATTCCTGTCGACAGTCGCCTATGTGCCGTCCGACTAAATGGTTTAGTAAGAACTCGGAAAGATAGGGACACGCCGTTGTCTTTTCGTTGTTTCTGCCTACGCTTCCATCGACTGCACCCTGGATGAAGAGAAAGATGAATTTTATAGAAAACTTTCTGAACTACTTCATAGGGCCCAACACTCAGATTTGGTAATCTTGGCTGGTGATTTTAACGCCCAAATAGGTAGCTTGAACCAATCTGAAAGACATTTAGGCGGATGCTTCCGTATTCCAGCCGAGAGAACGGATAACGGCGACCGTCTGCTGTAGCTTTGCTCAGATAATCGGTTATTTCTAGCCAATACAAACTTTCAGCATAAGGAGCGACTTCGTTTAACATGGCGACCTCCTAGCCCTACTCAACGGTGGACTCGAATAGACCACATCGCGATTAGTCACCGTTGGAGAGGCTCGATAGAAGATTACCGATCTTTCTGCAGTACATGCCTTGATTCAGACCACGCTCTAGTGCGAGCACGCATTTGCTTGCATATTACTGGGCAACGAAAAACTATCACAGGAAAACCTTTTAGAATTCAGTTTAGTAATGAAACAGCCAAGATTAAATTCCAGGAACAACTGAGGAATCACTTAGGCAATTATAAAGATGCGTCCCGACTAGATACTGCTTGGCAAGATGTTCAAACAGCTGTGGCATCTACAATGATATCTATCAAGGACTTAAATCAACATGTCAAGAAAAATCAATGGATTTCAATGGCCTCTGTTGATTTAATAGACTCCCGAAGATTTATCCCATCGGGCTCCGAACATGATGATGAGCGACGTTTAATCAGGTCTAAACTGACGAAAAGTCTGCAAAACAACCGTGAGCAGTGGTGGGTAACGAAAGCAAAGGAAATGGAAAAGGCAGAGGCGTTAGGTAACACTAGACAACTTTTCAAGTTAATAAAAGAAACCGGGGTTAAAATATCCAGCTTTAATGAGACGATTTCCGAAAAAGATGGAACGCTTATTAGCTCTTAGTCTAGACGTTTAGAACGATGGGCTGAACACTTCAAGGAACAGTTTAGTTGGCCTTCCGCTACTCTAAAACTTCCCACTATTTCGAGACAGCCAGAATGGAAAGTCGACTTAGGTCCGCCGACTCTTATCGAAGTCTAAAAGCTATAGCCAATATAAGGCGAGGCAAAGCAGCGGGTTCAGATGGATTATCCCCAGAGGTGTTTAAGGATGGTGGTCCCACTTTGACAACCGGACTGACTGATATTTTGACTAAGGTTTGGGAACTCGACATAATTCCATCTGACTGGTGTCGATCGTTAATCGTCCCAGTATATAAGAAAGGGTCAAAATCGTCCTGCGATAACAATACAGGAATTAGTTTGACTAATATAGTGTCTAAAATACTAGCTTCTATAATTATTAGACGCTTAACTGCAACCCGTGATCTACAAATACGAGAAAATCAGACTGGTTTCAGACCTGGTCGAGGTTGTATAGACCAGATATTCACTGTTCGTCAGATTTTAGAACACAGACATACTTTTCGGCGGCCGACAATAGTGGTTTTCCTTGACTTGAAAGCGGCATTTGACTCCGTAGACCGTGAAGTTCTATGGCAGTGTTTTTCATTGAAAGGCGTGCACCAAAAGTACATAAAACTTGTTAAGGCTCTTTACTCAAGCACGATTAGTCGTGTCAGAGCATATGGCGAACTGTCATCTGAACTTGTAACCTCAAGTGGTGTTCGTCAAGGCTGCCCACTTTCCCCATTTTTGTTTAATTTCATAGTTGTCATACTGTTGGAAATTACACTCTCATCGTCTGACTTTTCAGGAATCGATCTCCTACCAGGAGATCCATTTATTGACTTAGAATATGCTGACGATATAGTCCTGTTTAGCGAAGACACTGATACGATGCAGGAACTTTTAATAGCAATAAGCTCGAATGCAAGCATTTTCAGAATGCGTTTCTCCCCCTCTAAATGCAAACTATTGCTCCAGGACTGGTTTTCGCCAACACCTGAACTGAGGATAGGGAGTGAAGTTAAGTACGTCGACCACTTCACTTATCTTGGAAGTCTGATTAGCCCGAATAGGTTAGTCTCTGACGAAATCTCAGTACGAATTCAAAAAGCTCGTTTGGCTTTTGCCAACTTACTCCACCTATGGCGTAGGCGAGATATTCGCCTCTCGACGAAAGGGGGAGTGTACTGCGCAACATTTCGCTCTGTCTTACTCTATGGGTGTGAGACGTGGCGATTAAGGGTAGATGACACTCGACAGTTATTAGTTTTTGACCATCGATGTCTACGAAACATCGCTCGTGTTAGCTGGGATCACCGAGTAAGTAATAACGAGGTAAGACGACGGGTTTTAGGCAAATGTGGTAAATCGGTCGATGCGGTTGTGAATCTTCATAGACTGAGGTGGTTGTGAAATGTGTTGTGTATGCCCAACCATCGTCTTCCTCGCCGCGCAATGCTGGCTGATATAGGAATAGGATGAAAGAGAGTTGGAGGTGGCTAAACTAAAACATGGCATCAATCCATGGAGTCACTGACTGTCGTGTCGGTAACTGCAGACTACTTGGATGGGGTCCTCGCGATTACCATAATCAGTGGCTAGAAACACTGAGTGACATGGCCTAGAATCGGTCACAATGGCGCAGATGTATTCACTCATTGTCCTCCCTTATATCATGAGCTTTAAATTAGTCCATAACTTTCTTTCTACACTTCCTGAACCATGTTCTATATGTTCACATTCCTTATTATTATTATTATTTTATTTTATTGAAGTAACTTTTGCTGATGGTGGTGGTGTTAATCTTGCGGTGCAGTGGTGGTATGGCAACTTGAACCGATGCACACGTGTACCAGGTTCTATGTTGATTGTACATACACATACACAAAGGTGTATTTATTGTCTAAGATAAATATAGGATTGGAGGAAATATCAAAAAAGGTCTCCACTGATATTATTGACCTGTTTCGTTATTTGAAAATATTTGACTCATTATTTCTGACTCAGACATTTTTGTGAATCTATTTTGTGCGATTCCTGTACTCGTCAACTTTAAACGGTGTACCAACAGTTTAGGCTAATTTGCATAAAAAATCTACTTAACCTCGGTTATCGTTGTTTTTAATGATTTTTTATGTAAGCATCAGAAATGACGTTCTCATGTCTTCAATTATTTGAATAGTTTTCGAAACGTCGAACATTTTTTTATTTTCCAGGAGTTTATCGCCGATACAATTTAAACCTACCACCTTGGTTGCCTACTCGGTCAGATTGTTTAGAATATATTCTAGATTCACCAATTACACAAGTTGGTCTATTTGTATCAGCAGAAACTGGTCGAGCTTTAGCAGACGCTGGTGTTTATTTCACTGCGTGTTATTGTTCTCCAGCATTTCGATGTGTTCAAACGGCTTGTGAATTATTACGGGCTATGGGTCGTGTAGGTGCCTTCATGTTGTTATTTTGTTATGAAAAGCTTTCATTAGATTTACAATATCCCGTTACATTTTAAAGCATATATTATTAACTTTTACATAACTGATGATTCGCGATCTCCCTATCCTTCATTAACTCTATGTTCGATTATAATTTCTTAATCATATCACATAATAGATTGATCCCTAATACTGCTGTACTATCACTTATTCAAGAAGTAGGGTTATCATCAATAAACTATAAGGGGAAAATATTGAATGGTTTTAGAGGTTTGTGGGTTTCTTTTATGTCAGTGTATCCATAGAGTCTAGTAGATAGTTGCTCGAAACCAGTCACCCAAGATAATTTTACTGGTGGTTTTTGATATGATAGCTCCGTTCTTGAGGCCACACCCCCTAAAAAGAGAAATTTGTGGCATGAAGTTAAGTGTTTTACAGATGCTTGGTTGTCTGAAGGAAAAATCTTGTTACTGTCAAACCCCAACACAGTCTTTGCATTCTTCAGAAGACCTGCCTCGGATAATGGGAATAAATGTTCTAGCTAATATAAATCGACTACGTCATCATGATAAGCAAGCCTCTCACCAACACATCAAGGTAGCAACTATGGTTGGTTCAAAAATTAGTATGTTGTTATAGACACATGAAATAGGATATAATCTATTTTTATATCACTTGTCTACAATAATTTACTGCTCTTTTATGAATACCCCCCCCATTTTTCAATTTCCAAATTCACTGAAATTTGTCAATGAACCAACTCCCAAATACCCTCTTCTGTGACTTTATCTGTTATTGGTTCAAATAGTTACCTTTTAAAACATTTCATTCTATTTGTGAATTTAGTATATTTGGATTATAAATCTATATGATGCAAAACTTAGGGTAATAAAAAATTAGTTCAATTGGAATGGTAATTTTTGTGGATATTGATATTTTTAGTCGATTGAATATGTTACAAATTGATGTTGGCAGGGTACCATTGAAAACCAGGGAGCACTGGACAGTCGTTTCGTTTTACTGTGAAACTCCTCAGCCGTGCACATCTCAGATTTCGCACCAGGAGCTTGACGGGTCGGCATCCAACGGTAGAACTCCCACTTTCATCAATTTGTGATATATATTATAGCGCGACGATCATCCATTGTCATTGTTGATAACTGTCTCACTGTCGACAAGTTTGAACTCCACCAGTCACGACTTCTCACTAGAACTTCAGGAACATCCAGGAGTTAGTCACTAGTGAGCTGATTATTATGCTTCAATAGGGATGGTTATTTTTATGGATATTGGTCGTCAGCCTGAAGTCCTTGGCGCGGAATCTAGGGTGCGCACTACTAGAACAAACCGGCTGTCTAGTACTTGCTGGTTTTCAATGGTACCCTGCCAATATCAATTTGTGACATATTGAATTAACTAAAAAAAAAATTAGTTGTTGATTTCCCTTTGAAATGTATAAACATGCATACATAGTAATAACAATGTGATTATCATGTGAGTAATACTCACAGAACTTCTGTATTAACAATAAGAATAATAATTTTCTCTTAGAAACATGATAATTTATGAAATGATATATTTTCACTTTTATTGTTTTAGGCAGATTTATCAATTCGTATAGAACCACATTTATTTGAATGGTATGGTTGGTATATTGGTGGTTGTATACCAAAAATGATGACTATCAATCAATTAAAGTTAGCTGGTTATAATGTGGATACAAATTATACACCATTGAGTTCATATAATGATTATGATAAACATGAATCTATTCAAGGTTATTTTAATCGTACTACTGTATTAATTAAACGTATTTTAAATGTTCATAAATCCAAAGGTTAGCTTTTATTTAATGTTATTTATGTATGTATGTGTGTGTGTGTGTATGTACTTATGAATTCACTGGTATTTCTATGTATGTAAAGTAAGTATTCTAGAAAAAGTTATACGCTTTCCAGAATATCTCATTTTAATATGCTTCAATGATGTTTACTCTTATATATAGGCACATTTACTATCGTCCAACAATAATCGTATTCGTTGACTTGAAAGCCCTTTTTAACTCTGTAGATCGAGTTCTGTAACTGCGTTTGTCATTAGAAAGACGTTTCTCAAAGATACATAGATTTTATAAAGGCTGTCTACACAAACACCATTGGCCAAGTTAGAGCTTACGGCGAACTGTCGCAAGAATTACCAACTTTAAGTGGTGTTCGTCATGGTTTCTCCTTCTGCCTCTATTTAGTCTCGTTATAGATGTTATTCTAGAAGCCATAGTTTATTGATCTAACCTCTGGAATGGATCTTTCAGGAAGCCCACAGTATAGTACTATTCGGTGGCGACACTGACAATATGCAAAGTCTTCTGAGCACTTCGAGTAACATTCCATGCATATTTAGGATGTGTTTATCTTTTTCTAAATACATGCTGTTATTTCAGGACTTGTCTGCAATGCTTAGATTGGTCAAAGAGAGTGAATTAGTGGATTGTATAACCCACTTCACTTATCTTGGAAATCTTATTTGACTTTGTAGGCAAGATATCCGTTTCAACTAAAGGTGGAGAGTACTGTACAGAAGTTGGCTTTGTTTTAACCTATGGTTGTTGTACATCAACCATGAAAATAGAAGATATTCTTAAGTTCTAGATATTTGATCATAGAAATCTCTGAAATATTACCTGTATATCATGAGATGATCGAATAAGTAATATTGACACGGAGTACTATTAAAACCTGGCAAATCAGTTAAAGAGGTCATTAACTTTTACCGACTGAAATGTATGAGACATATGTTAGATATTTACCCACCGATGACAATCGATTCGGCTTTGGGAATATAACTCGAGTTATATGAGTTATAAACACTAATCGTCTTAGTGGTCTCACAGTTATACGTTTATAACGAAGCCTGAAGGTCCTTGTCTCAATCCATTATTTGGAGTCACTATTAAAGAATCCCATATTAGGACAAAACAGTACTTCCTGATTTTCAATGATATCCTGTCAATATCAATCAACTAAACATAAGATTACTTTATACTTTGTTACTGCTTAAAATGATTCAATTCCAGTTTAAGAATATAATTGAACTAAAATTTCTTACAGTTACATAATATATATATAATGATACAGTAATTAACATTTTGTAATGATTATTTTTAATGATCTGTACATTAGATTCTGATAGATTAGGTTATGCTTTACACGAACTTGTCTTGTTATTGTTTTGTTTTTTTTTATTTTTTTAGATACTTGTTTATTAATTGTAGCGCATGCATCATCATTGGATACATGTACACGTCATTTAGTTTATCATGGTTTAAGAAATCATTTATCTATTGATGAATTTCAACATCGTACATCAATTGTACCTTATTGTGGTTTTTTATTAGCACAAGAGAATAGACGATGGTGTTTAATTGATCCACCAATACCAAATACATGCTCTTATGGAAGAAATTCTGATTTTGATTGGAAACAATTACTTGGACCAACTTTATGCAATTTTAAAATACGATAATTGATAAGAAGTAGAAGAAAATGATGACGACGACGACGATGACGACGCCGACGATGATGATGATGATGATGATGATGATAAGCATTAATGAATATAATGAATAAGATTCATTGATATAATTATTGTTTTATTTTCTTGTCATAATTGATTATTAGTATTAGTTCTTTTATTGATTTGCATTTAATCACTTAACAACTACAATGGATAAATATCAATTTATATATTTTCTGTTACTAGTCATTTATTCTTATTATTATTATTATTATTTATATTAAATGTATATTTCTAATTTTTGCATATCTTTCATGTTATCTTATCCTCTGTGTTCCACGGATAGTTGTTTATCATTAATGTGTATGTGTATTATGCTTTTTTTTTCTTCTAGTTTTCTTTTTTTTTTCTGTTGTTTATTTTTTTCTTTATTTAAAATTATTATGAATAACTATCGATACCCAGTGATCGATTTTGAAATTATGTATAGAAATGTAAAACATATCATCATCTTCATCCTCCTCCTCCTCCTCCTCATTATCATCATTATCATTGACAGTTATTGTTATTTATTGCTTTTCTACTTCATTATAGAATAATTGAAGTTTATTTGGAAAATTAAAAAGTTGAATTTGTTACTATGCCTATTTGAAAGTGGAACAAAACAAAGTGTTTAATTGATTTTATATTATTTACTAATTAACATTCCATACTATTTACACATTTCATTGTTATTATTATTATTGTTATGATGATGATGATGATGATAATTGTTTCCAGTCCTCATTGAAAGTTATTCATATGTTTTGTGTGTGTGTGGGGGGGGGGGGTGGTGGTGTGTGTTTGTGTAACTATGATGATAGATCATTTTCAGAATGGAAATATTTCAATAATTGTAATGTTTTGTTAATATATTCAATAAGAGGTTAGTTGATGCACAGATATAATTCTCATTAGTAGTATTCAATAGTAGTAGTAATAGTAGTAGTAGTAGTAGTTTTTGTTTGTTATTATTCTATCTATTATTAATAGATGGTTACATGAATGCATGTACAGTTTCATCTATTGTTTGCTTATTTCTGTTCTCTCTCTCTCTCTCTCTCACTCTCTAATTGATTTTGGTAACCATATTTCATCATAGAATTGTACTCTTATATTGTACTAATCAATAAATAGTATTATAATCAATTGTTTTTTTTCTATTGTTTCTTAGTTATTCGTTTCGGTTATTATTTTAAACAAAGAAAAATTGTTTACCTTCTCATGTGAATGAATGTTTGTTTTCTTTTGTAATTGACATGAAACAGTTACCCACCGATGAAAATAGATGAAGTCGCATAAATATGTCAACAGATAACTGAGTTAGAAATATCAACCACTGATTACTGATCGATTTAGTAATGCAACTGTCAAGCGCTCTACAGAAAACCAGAAAGTCCTTGACTCTTTTGCGTGGTGGATGTACACTGCCTGAGAGTACCATACATAGATGAAATAGCTACCTAGTCCCACTGTCTACTTTCCAATAGTTATATAACTCACAGCAATTCGTGATACCAAGTTAAGAAAGAAAACAAAGTACCAGTAGAAAACACGGTTGTAGTGATTGTTACCAGTGTTTCTTCCTATACACCAATTTGTCTTTTATTGAGTTTAAACGATGACAAACTCCTTGACTTGTTTCATTGAAAATGCATTGATCAATTCAACGGCTACTGCTGTAACAGATGTCAGAGTAGACAGTTGTTCATGGAGATTAGTGTTCACCAAAGTTTTTACTTTCAGTTACCCCGGCCGATTAAAGAAAAGTAACGAACTTTCAGAACTGTATTTTGGAGGATTATTTTAATTATTTTGGTTATGAGTAATGTAAACATTTCATTTCTACGATTATTATGTTCGTCCTACTCTACCCTCCTGTTTAGTATTTACTCTTAGTATATTGTTTATTACTATGAACTACAGTTGCTTAGTTTTGGACAACTTGTCCCCATTCACTTCCACTGTTCCCTTTGTTCTTTATCAATGTTAGATTCTTGATTGGTTTACTGCGTGGTCTGATTTTATGTATATATAAAGGCATGATTGAAATACAATACGTTGTTTCTCCGTTCCTGATTCCGGTTCTTATATTATCGGCCTGGGGGGGGGTGAGTGGGCATAGGTCAGTCGCGCATTATCAACTAGATACACGTTGTTGGCGTTCGCTACAACCAATCAAAATCTTTCTCACGTCATAACACTTTAAAGATTAACAGTGAAATAATAAATGAGAAACTCTCAGGATAGAATGGCTCAGTAAATTTTTGTATTTTGTAACAGGCAAAAAAGTAGTGTGCATTTTAAATAATCAAGTGTAATTATTATTGTTAACTTGATGTTGTTTACAATTACAGAGTGATTGAGAATATACCTAAGTAAAATAACATACTTCAATTTGATAGTTTCTATACAGTACACATATCTTTATGGGGTTCAACAATATTGGTTAGTCAACTTCTCAACTTACCATTTTGTGTTACATCATATGATCTTGACATATCTAACTTATATTGACAGTATGTAGTAGGACAAATAGACAGTTTGATTATTATTACATGATTTCCATTTACTACCAGGTTGTGATATGTAAGTTTTATTGGAGTAGAACATTTGCGGATATATAATTTCAATGTTTGTTTCACCTACTTTACAACCTAGAAATAATACTAATAATGATTATTTCATATCAATGTACACACTTCATATAGTGTTGATCATGAATAATTCGTAGGAATGAGAAGAGTGTGACTTCAACATTTTTAATAGTAACACTTTCGGTGAGCTGTGCATCCTAACATACAGTTCATAATGGAATATAAACGTGGTAACACATTTCACTGACTTTAATCTATCCCGAGAGTTTCGCATTTATTATTTGACTACTAATCTTGAAAGTAGCAAATTTGGCGAACACTAATCTCCATGAACAACCGTCTACTCTGACATCTGTTACAGCAGTAGCCGTTGAATTGATCAATGCATTTTCAATGAAACAAGTCAAGGAGTTTGCCATCGTTTAAACTCAATAAAAGACAAATTGGTGTATAGGAAGAAATACTGGTAACAATCACTACAACCGTGTTTTCTACTGGTACTTTGTTTTCTTTCTTAACTTGGTATCACGAATTGCTGTGAGTTATATAACTATTGGAAAGTAGACAGTGGGACTAGGTAGCTATTTCATCTATGTATGGTACTCTCAGGCAGTGTACATCCACCACGCAAAAGAGTCAAGGACTTTCTGGTTTTCTGTAGAGCGCTTGACAGTTGCATTACTAAATCGATCAGTAATCAGTGGTTGATATTTCTAACTCAGTTATCTGTTGACATATTTATGCGACTTCATTTATTTTCATCAGTGGGTAACTGCCTCACATCCAGCATTGTTGAACTCCACTAGTTAATCGATATCACATTTGGCATTCGACCCATTTATATTGTGATCATTAGGGATATAGTTTATTTTCTAGTCTCAGTGAAATATAACAACCACATATTTTACTAAAATTCAGTAGTA
This sequence comes from Schistosoma mekongi, assembly GCA_034768735.1. NCBI lineage: Eukaryota > Metazoa > Platyhelminthes > Trematoda > Strigeidida > Schistosomatidae > Schistosoma > Schistosoma mekongi. Next base: position 46,571,868 of record CM068307.1, read on the forward strand.
GCGTCAGTGTACATAACTTTTGTAAATAAACTAGGTATATCATTATATTTGTTGTATATGTATTACTTATGTTATTACGTAATACGCCTATCTACTATGATATACATGCGTCTTCGTTATTATTTTTAATTGTTGTCAAAACTGTATAATTAGCGATGAATTTAGATAAATAGTAATTGATAATACGAATCTAAGTTTAGTATTTCGTTCTATTTGTGAATCATCAGCTGAATACTTCGATTATACACTTAACTGTTTTCATTAATTCTAATTATATAGATTGCGTCACCCATGGCGCAGACGAGATATTCGTCTCTCAACGAAAGCGGGAGTGTACTGCGCAACAGTTCGCTCTGTCTTACTTACTGTATGGGTGTGAGACGTGGCCATTAAGGGTAGATGACACTCGACAGTTATTAGTTTTTGACCATCGATGTCTACGAAACATCGCTCGTGTTAGCTGGGATCACCGAGTAAGTAATAACGAGGTTAGACGACGGGTGTTAGGCAAATGTGGTAAATCGGTCGATGCTGTTGTGAATCTTCATCGACTGAGGTGGTTGGGACATGTGTTGCGTATGCCCAACCACAGTCTTCCTCGACGCGCAATGCTGGCTAATATAGGAATAGGATGAAAGAGAGTTGGAGGCGGCCAAACTAAAACACGGCATCAATTCATGAAGTTAATGACTGGCGGTCACTGACTGTCGTGTCGGTAGCTGCAGATTTCCTTGACGGGGTCCTTCTTGGTTACCATAATCAGTGGCTAGAAACACTTAGTGATATGGCCCAGAATCGGTCACAATGGCGTAGATGTATTCACTCATTGTCCTCGTTTAAATCATGAGCTTTAAATTATTCCATAACTTTCTTTTTACGCTTCCTGAACCATATTCTACGTGTTCACACTCCTTGTTACTATTATTATTTTATTTTATTGGAGTAACTTCAACTAATGATGGTGGTGCTAATCTTGCAGTGCCATGGTGGTGTGGCAACTTGAACCGATGCACACGTGTGCCAGGTTATATGTTGATTGTACATATACATACATACACAATTTTATAGATGCTTACATACTACTTAAGATATTGTTAGTAGTAACTCTTTTAACAACATTCGCTTTTAGTTTTCTGGGACTTGGTGTTAACATCGAGGAGTCCTGATTAAGACATGTTTACAACATGCTCGCGATGCTGTGCATTTACAGCCAATCAGCTCTAACGAATAGTCTGGAAGGTGCTAGAACATTATTATATGGATTTCATATAAACGCTATTGTATTTATTTACTTTCTACTCTAGTGTTCTTATTTTCGAATATATTTAGCTACTTATTCGAGTTTTGTCTTGATCTGAGATTATGTCGGTAAAGTTGTTGTATCGTAGAATGCCAGATATGGATAGAACGTAACATTTAAGTAACTAGATTTAATATAGATTTATTGTTTTGTATGCTTAACTAATGTTTTATAAAAGTTAAAGTAAAGTATTTAATCAATTAAATATGTTAGCGTCTACAAGTTTCCAATGAATGCTTTCTTATGTTTAATCGAATTATATTTTGATCTAAAGATCTCGTAAGGCGATATATTAACTGTTGGTTTTTAGAAATTCAACGTTCTGAGACACATTCATCCACTCCCAAACAACATCATTCCACAAACCAACCTCCACAGTCGAAGCTTACTGAGCAGTCGAGTAAGTTTAACTTTCACACTGAACACTACCAAGGAACAGGAACCCCATCTAAAAATTAAAACACAAATGCCACAAAATCAACTGTTTTAAACTAAGTCGTCTAAAAGATAATGGATATTAGACCATTTTCCGATTTGGATATTATAGCGTTGTTGGACATAATAACTGATAATAACATACTCACCTCGCTTGTTTCGACTCTGTGCTTGTCGGATATACGTGAATTCATTGTTACTGACTTTTAATATATACATTCATTCTATGAATTGTATATGTGTATGCGTCAATCTAATATATGATGATTTATAGACAACTTAAAATTATTTTATTATGAAACCGAGTTCAATTGTAATCCAACAGAAACAAACAATAACGATTTATATTCTGAACAGTCAATTGAATATGTAGTTATATATACACTTATCGATAATCATAACATTAACTGTACTGGACAACATTAAAATTAAACACAATAGATAGTCATAGTATAATAAATCTCACAGTGAAACAAAACGAAGAATTTATAGTCAGAAATGTAATGTTGTATTGTTATGTAATTATCTATTCAAACAAAATGTACAGTGTACAGTTTATTATTTAATGCAGTATAACTATCCTGATCGTGCTGTTACCTTGACATGGTGGTCGGGCTTGCCTATTGTGATGACTCAATCGGGCTATACTGGCTGGAACAATCGTTCCTCTAGGTCCTACTATGCCAGGCATCAGTCCATGAAGTCACTGACTGCCGGTTTGAGTCGTGTCGGTAGCTGTAGACTACTTGGATGGGGTCCTCGCGATTACCGTAACCAGTGGCTAGAAACACTGAGTGACATGGCCTAGAATCGGTCACAATGGCGCAGATGTATTCACTCATTTCCTCCCTTAAATCATGAGCTTTAAATTATTCTATAACTTTCTTTCTACACTTCCTGAACCATATTCTATATGTTCACATTCCTTATTACTATTATTATTTTATTATATTGAAGTAACTTCAATTAATGGTGGTGGTGTTAATCTTGAAGTTGTTCAATCATAAATATATATATGCCTTTTTGTTTATAACAATGTTCAATTATTATATTTATATTAATGACAATAAGTGAATGAACAAAGCAATAATAAAATAAACTATGAAGTTGGCAGGGTACCATTAAAAAACAGGGAGCACTGGACAGCTGTTTCGTTCTAGTATGGAACTCTTCAGTCTCCAATCAAATAAAATAACCAACCTCCACAAAAATAACCATCCCAGTTGAACTATAATAATGAGCTCATTAGTGACTAACTCCAGGATGTTGCTCAAGCTCTAGTGAGAAGTCGTGACTGGTGGAGTTCAGACTTGTCGACAGTGAGACAGTTATCACCAATGACAATGGATGATCGTCGAGCTATATACATCACAAATTGATGGAAGTGGGAATTCTATCATTGGATGCCGACCCAGTGGTGCAGATGGTTAGGCGTTCGCGTCAACCTGAAGCCTCTGGTGAGGAATTGTAGGTGCGCACTGCTGAAGAGTTCCACACTAGAACGAAACAGCTGTCCAGTGCTCCCTTGTTGTCAATGGTACCCTGACAACATCAATCTGTGATATATCCAATCAAATAAAATAACCAATCTCCACAAAAATAAACATTCCAATTAAACTATGAAGTATTTGAAAATATAGTTGAGTATTCATTAAGAATGTCATAGAATTTAGATATAGACTATTAAATGGGATAAAAGTTATACAATATATTGTAGTAAACAATGTGTCCATATAAAATATATCACAAATTGATGAAGGTGGCGATTCTACAATTCGATGCCGACCCTATGAAGCAGAAGGTTAGGTGTTTGTTAGTCTGAAGTCCCTAGGGTGGAATCTGGTGTGCTCATTGCTGAGAAGTTTAACACTAGGACGAAATGGTTGTCCAGTGCTATCTGGTTTTCAGTGATACTCTACAAACATCAATCTGTGATGTATTCAATTAAATAATGAAATATCTTCAAAAATATGAATAAGTCGGTTTAGAGCAAAATATTGCTCAAGAAGGGGAGTAAAGTAGTAATGGACTTTGGAGTAGAACAAATTTTGTTATTAAGTTTAAGACCAGGGTAAAAGTAACAGTTAAAAAAATTTCTTTCAGTAGGTGTATAGACAAGTCGTCAACAATTAGAAACAAACAAAAGGCTATTGCTTTTGGTAGGTTTTTGTCGAATTTTTAGATGACTTTAAACAAATAATCCATTTTGATCAGGTGAACTGTGTTACCAAGACGTTCAGTAACTGAGTTTCCTATTGATCTACCGTCACTTTTTCTTAACCATGTTGGATGACGTTCTTAAATACTGCTAGATAGGTCTTTTATCAACCGACCTATATTACAAGCTTCACAGAATTAAGTGAAGTGATAAACGCATATGGAAGCCAACAGATATAGGTGTTTATGTTTTAGGTTGTTGTTGAACAAGTGACTACTAGATAATAGTAAACTTCTGATTACTGTAAAGAGCATTCATTGACATCGTTAACAAGTATTATTAATTATCATTGTAACAGGAAGTATAGATATTTACGCAATCTAATAGCATTGAATAGTGACGATGTAGAAGAAAGAGCTCCTCTTTTAGAGTGCAATTGTAATAAAATCTACACAGGTCAAGGATCTATGGTTTGTTATACACCATAGATACTCTTCAAGTTAAAAAAAAAAACGTTGTTTCTACAGAGACATTATTTTATCTGTCAATAACGCATAGTTGTCAAGATTTAAACGATTATACTTATTTTCAATTTAAGTTGAAAAAACCAGAACTAAATTTTTTTTAACTTATTGATAGATCAAACAAATCAAGATAAATGGTTAACTTTCAAAACTGTTTTACAGAAGATTATTTTACATGTTTTTTTATAGTTTTCACACAGAATGTTTTATTTTTGTTATCTGTATATTTTCCCTGTCTTAATCTCCCATCTAACCTGTTAACTGTTTCCGTATCATTTTCCATTTATTAACTATAACTTTTGACTGTGCATACACTGATTAAGTTTCTTATGATTGTTCCTCTTTTTCTGCATTGATGTTATTTTTCTAACTAGTCGGGAGTAGTGTCACGTTTTCATTCATGTGCAACAAAGAACTTGGCGCATATACACATGGGTTTAATTTAGCATACTACATTATCACGACGAGATCAAAGTTACAAGATCAACATAACAGTATCATTCAACGGAAAGGGATGAAACAAATGAAAGTGCGAAGGAATAATTGAACTTAGGGTCTGGCAGGTTCTACATGCCAATAAGAGAATGCTAAATATATAAATGTGACTGTCTGGTTGTTTCAATTGTGTTTTTCTACCCAGCTGCTGGACTAGCAATATCAGGACACGCATAGTGGAACAGAATAATGAGTGTTTGTTTTTGATTGTGATATTAGTTTTATCATAATTGGTTGTAGTTCACAACATAACTCATACACTTAGATTAAGCGATCTAAGGTCTTGTTAAATGATTTACTGAGTTCAATTAAATCATACATTGAACTTAATCAATGGTCATCTATGGTTATCGTTAATGGTGTTGATAAATTTTCAGTTAAAACATATAGTTAGCTGTTTAATTAACCAATGGCTGTTACCCCTTCGTAAAGCATAGACTTCCGACAAGCATTCTTCAAACGACTCCTTCATGGGCTTTTTCTTCCCAGTTCTCAAGTGTTATTCATTTGTTTCATATTTGCCTTCAATCCCTAATGCAATGTACTCTTTGGTATTCCCTTAACATTTGGCTTTAAGGATTTCAAGAAAGTACTTGTCTGGTGACTTAGTTTGATGATTTTCTCATTATGTTGTATCCACCTTCAGCGCCTTTCTCTAATTTCTCCCTTGTCTGAACGTCAGTTTGTTCTCTGCCACATTAGGTGGTTATCGACAGTGTCTGGCCAACAGATCCGAAGTATCTTGAGCAAAAAACTATAAATGCCTGTACCTCTTGAATGATGCTTTTTGTGATTTCGCCACCATTCAATAGAACTGCCTGGACGTTTTTATTGAAAACTGTGACTTTGATCTGACCTAGGTTTAAGAACCTTGCTTTTTCCAATGCATTTACTTGTGTGTAAAACAGAAGAGGAAGGTCATCTGTAAAGTCCAGGTCGTCTAGTTACATCTATGTTGTCCACTGTAATCTGTGTTTTTCTTGAGTTATTGAGGTTTTCTAATTACAGCCAATTACCAGAAGAAAGAGAAAGGACGAGAGTAAGCAGTTTTGTCTATTCCATAACATTGCTTCATTTCATACTGGATTGATCATGAAGTTCAATTGGTTTTGACACTATTTCTGAAATAATTCGTCAACTTATGAGCGTAAATCCATACAGAAATATACTTCTTACAGGTAAAACTTTCAAAAACTTCTATTCGACCAACGTTTGTATTACCTGTAGCAGCAACGTGCGCATGTCATTTGCAGCAACAATCACTGATTTATACGCTCCAGCTGCTTGAAAAGCAAGATTATTCTTTCGATAACCTTGTTTCTGACGACAAACATAACCAACTTATCACTAAAATATTATTATTGTTAACAACTGAGGCTCGCTTTTTCTAGCTACATCTCTTGTTGTTATAGTTCATACAAAGGAATCAATGAGTCATCTACACCAACACTAGATTATTGGTTCCCCGTTTATTCGGTATAGCGTGGCGGCATCGAGTACCTTGGATAGATAACCTGGTGTTTCTCTTTAAGTAAACTGTGCTTACAAGATATCGACTAATTTTGTACATTCATATCAGCTGTTATAATACACGCATATTCTCGTCCATCTCTGGCGTGACCTGGCCAAGTGTTATGTTTTTTCTCTCAGATAAGACAAACGCATTGGTTCATATTGACTTAGTACGGTTCGCTATACGACACAGCTAAATTATTTGGGGTAGCCAAATTCTATGTCGAATTCCCTCGATACTCTGTACGATTAGTGAGAATCGTTATCTCTGATACTTGTACTTCAATCGAATACCACAATTTGTTCCTTCCCAACCCACAGCTACTCCAAAAGGCTAGACATGTTGGAAGATTATATTGTGTAGCCAAAAACGAGACGATACTAACAAACAATGTATATATATATATAGAACATTTCACATTAAATTAATTGATGAAAGCCTATAAGTCATTCTTACAAAAAATTCATACAACGCCTTTTACTTGATTAAATGAACGATTGTATTTTTGGGAATTTGGAATCCCCAACGTCTCCCTCTTGTTAGTAGCGCATTGTTTTGGGATTCACTTGTCATCGCACCAGCTCACGCTGACATCGGTTGGACCTTCATCTAGATAGTAAATTTGGCTCATGGGTTTTATCTATTAGTTTATTTTTTTAATTGAGTAAATTAGATGTATCCAATTAAATAACCATAGGCACTGTTGTAGTGGTAGTTGGTTCGGACATCTGTCTCTTGCATAGTTGAATAAAGTGTCTCATCCACTTGTCTTTCCCCACGGTCACTTCATGCACCACTGTCCCTTGCCTTCTTGTCAAATATCTCTTCATTCATTTGTTTTGTTGATGCCTGCAATCACGGTCGAATACTGGTGTACTAACTACAAATCCTGGGGAAATTGTTTGAGTTATTTGGTTTCTGTGTGATAGCACGGCGTAATGAGTTTTTTTCAACTTTCAGATCGTCAAGGGTTAGGCATGTGGTACCTTGTTAGGAGTAAATTTTTGTAGCAATTCATTTGAGTAATCCATAGACCTAGTATATTCAACGTCAATGAATATGGAGTTGAGAGGTATATCTGCTAGATGAATACTACCACACCAGTCTAGACCGAGGAGATTTAAGTCAGCAGGAGTTATGTAGCATGTTCCAGTGAAATGTATATCATGAAATGATACAGAGGCTTGAAACCGTTGTATTAATGGTAGCCTATCATCAAATGCACTTATTGCCTTCTGTTCAGTTTTCTGCATTAGTAGTTTTTCAAGGAAACTTCATGTTTTCTATGACGTAATCGTCATGTCTAACTCTGTATCTATCTGTAGGCATACAGGCTGGTCGTTAATTAGTAGAATGATAGATTTTCTTTATCCAGGTCTCTTTATCTGTTAAGTTGCCAATAAGCTCGATAATTTAGTTGGACTACTAGCTTTAGCATTGATTTTCGGCTGTTAGGTCTTCGTTCTAACAATTGACGTCCTTATGACCAACTGTTTTACAACGGCGGTATAGATGGTGCTTGAATGGGCAAAACCTGATAAAATGCCATGTTTCACATTGCCAACATGGAGAGGGGGAATTTTCATTCATCTGGAAGGAAGACTACGTTTCATTGTCGACTGTGATAAACTCATAGGGGTGGTTTGGTGTTGTTTTCAACGAAGTGCGTAAACTGAGCAGATATGTTCGCCAGATTGAACGAGTGTGATATCCCATTGTAAATTCACTAGTCGTCGATACCCCCTTGTGATATCGTTCAGTGTCAGTTTCAAGTCTTGCTCCAGACAATTCAACAGTCTAATTCTAATGCCAGTAAATTTGGATGATTGGAGACTGCAAATAAATATCAATGAATTAAACTGATCTTCGGTCACTGATTTTAATTTGAATCGCTCACATTCTCTATTCACAATATAAACATGAGTTAGAAAATCATCCGTTTCATTCACAATTGAGTTGAGGCAACGGTTTGGAGTAATAAACAATGAAAAGATATAACCAAATTATTGACGAAGCGAATTACATGTCGCGTCAAATGTCCTGTGCCTTGACTTTTGTGGTAATATGAGGTTGCAGTATTTGTCCAATTCTGCTGGGTCAAGTTTCTGAAGTAACAAGCGAACTTCTCAGTCATCTTCCTGAACAGCGTAATCAAATTTAAAATGGTCTTCGTATCTGCGGAATCAAGTGTTAAAAGTTACGTTTGCGTCAGGGTCATAAATAAATTCCACAATATTGTTAGCAATGGCATCTACTGGAAGTACAGCATCCCAGGCAGACACAGATGATATTATGTTGGATACAGTCTTCGAGTCGATAAATGATCAAATTAGTTTCATCTGTTGCCATATTGCCACTTCCAATTCGGTCGGATTCATTTTTTGGTAAGCCGTTACCATTGATATCTTTAGCGCCTAGGTATATCCCAATCTAGTGACAGGTGAAACCAGACTATTATTGGAATAGGTCCTTATTCAGTAGCGTAGGCAGGAGATAGTGGAGCGCAGTTCTCGTTATTCAAACACACAAATCCCTCTCAACGTTCAATATAAGCTAATAGGAAATATAATCCCTATAGAGAATACGGAAGTATATGAATACTGGAGCTTAATCGTTTTGGCGTATGCTTAAGGTTTGAAGTGAACTTTTAACGAGTCATGCTAAGTTGCTACATGTCTTCGCTTGCAGTGAAGTCTGCTTGTTTTACCTCGTCTCCACGGTTATAGTTTCAGTAAGGGCTAGGGTTCTACATATTTTCATCTACGTGTGTTATAGCGTGACTGAAGATTCTTTGTCGATTGTACACCTAATTCCACCATACACTACACCATCCATTTTGAACATTTAATGAACAGCATGTCATTTGAAGACAACGGAGACAGCACCATGATACTGATGGCACACTAATTACTCCGCCTCATGGAACTTATTGTAACGCGGTGTGTGTTCATACATCTTTAATTTTTCCTATTATTATTATTTTGAATACAACTTAATCGCCAATCAGTTTTGTATCGACCAAGAAGCCTAGCCGTCAAGGATACAGTTGGGCTGGATTAATAGGAACGATCATGTAAATAGGCTAGCTCAGCTGATGGAAGAAACATCTGAACCTAATCCTATAATATCACGAAAGTATAGAAAAAGACTTGACAAAAGCCCAAACTTTATATGCGCAATTATTTTAAAATACAAATATTATATATAAGAATAAAAAATAGCTACTGTTATGGCGGCAGTTTTGAAAGAACGAGTTTTTGTAGCTAATCGAAGACATGACAAGAAATATAAGAGTTATAAGTAACCAATGTAGCGTAAATAATTCCCAAAACGGATGGTTAGTGCTGAGCACTTTTGATATGGCGGACACGACTAGTCGAAGCCGCTAGGTCACACATCATCACCAGGTCACGACACGTTACAACGTGGGAAGCACCTCTAATTAGCCAGCCCAGACGTCGCTATCCCATGGACGCTCCACTTATGATCTAATATAACTTATCCTTCATTGCCCTCTGATTTATTCTCATTAGTAATAGTGTATCAAATCGTTTGAAGTAGCTCTGGTTATACTACAAACGTAACTTGGTCATATACCCAGTGCACTTCAGTACCATGGATCATGGATCAATGTTTTGCATAGGATTACTTTCTACTTTCTTAAACACATTGACGGTGCAATTTACCTACTTTATAAGATACAACAACTCTGAGGAGTATAATGAACACTATTAAAAGCCAATGGCTTAACATGAAGAAAAATATTGATACATTCTAAACGATTAAAATAGTACACTAGCAGTTTTCTGTAAACGTCGATTCTTGTCACAGTCAACTAACGAGTTTCATTTTAAGCATGTCGCTAAATATTTTAGGTTTCCTGGTTAAATTTGAAGAATGGCTGACACGTACTATTTCAGTAGTCAAAATATGTTATCTTTTCTACTAAAAACAGTATAGATTTTTCGTAGAAAATATATCCAGTTCGACTTGTAGTATTATAGTTGTTCGTGTAAGTATATAACACTAATGAGAGGAGGGTAAGAGTCTAAAACAAACCAAAAGCCATTAAACTAGCCATACCAGAAACTTGAATTGGTCGTGATACATCAAGTTGGAACAAAGTAAAAATTTTTATGGCGATATACATCGCATTTCCACTACATATGTACCTAGCAGTAGAACATGCAAAAAGTCTATAGAAAAACAGCGAGGCAACAGTAAGTGTTGGCACTTCTAGTGAATTAAATCCAAAAATATCTGTGGTTTTACTAGTCCTATGTTTGTCACGAGATGGAAAGTAAGAACAAGCGATAATATTCCCGAAAGCAGAAAGTAGTAAATGCAGAAACGTTTAAGAGCAAAAGGAATTTAAACAACCTTTGATACAATGTGTATCGACAAGCATACTTGTAAAATTTTACTACATTATTTGAAAAGAATTTTGCAAAAGTTAAGTGATGATATTTCACCTCATTACATACTCCTTCGCGTACTACACGCTTACCTGTTTGGTGTAAATAAAAAAGGCACGGTATTGTTTCACATGTTTGCAGTACAAGAATGTCAGGTGAGATATGATCTTCACGCTAATTGATCACGTGTGAGACTCAGTCCAAACTAGACCAAATAGAATGCCTCTATATGATAGTACATAAAACCCCCCACACAATTCGTGCTAACGCTCTGCATTTAATATAAGTAAGCTATGAAAATCCCTACTTAAATAGGTTGTGTTAACACCTACTGAATCGATCATAAGAAGACTGCGTACATCTAGTCTTTGTGTGCATTGAGGAACGATAATATAAAAGCTACTGCTATTTTAACTCCTTCGTCTTCTTAGTTTCAGCAGCGATATAACCAGCACTTCACTTCCCGAAACCAGGAACACTCCTACCGTTTATACGCATATCTCAATAAACTACAAGTCGATAATACCACCAACCAAACTTGGAACTAAAAGTAACCACAGCTAACTAGCAAAATAGACGTAATTCGAAATATCCAAGTCATTCAGGACCAGTGTCAAAGTTTCAAGAATCTGGCCCCAAGAAATAAACTGGCTACAACAGATGAAAATATATTGGATATTGGATCCAAGGTTGGCTCAATGTGGCGGCTTAGCCAAAGCCAATCCACGTCTCTGTGGTGCTTTGCGCCTTCATTTCATTGACAATGTTTGGGTACTATAATTCGTCAGACTTTCAGAGTAATTCAATAACTATTTTTGATTTCCATTAGAGATTGGGCTCGGCCTTCTTGCATTTGGAGTTGGTTTTCTTTGTCTTGGTGTTCTCTTTTTCTTTGATGCTGCACTCTTGGCTCTAGGTAATGTAAGTGTTCAGTGTAGATTGGTAATAACCATTGAAGATCCTATTCTTGGGTGGCATAGGATGTCTCATTGGGTTACAGAAAGCCTGCACATTTTTCTTCCGCCGTACAAGTTTGAAAGGAGCAGTATTCTTTTTCGGCGGGATAACTGTTGTCCTGTTTGGCTTCCCTTTCATAGGTATGTTGTTGGAAATCTACGGAATGACGAATTTATTCAGGTGAGCATATTTTGTGCGTCTGTTGCACATTTGTTGCACTTGTGATTCTTCTAGTAAAGCGTAGTCTTTTAATTATAAAAGTAGTGACTGAATCTTGTAATGAGATGCAATGTGGTATAACGAATGCTGCCATTCGATTGAAGTTTCTTCCCTTTGTCTATTCAAACGACTGCAGCAATGCTGTTAACCAGAAATCTAATTTTTAACTAGATAATTTTATTGAACTATTTAGAGGTGTAGCGATTAGGGGACTAAATGATTTTTTGTTGGATATCTTTAAATTATGAAACAGACCATGCCCTTTCAAGTGGCGCTTATTTATGCCAAAATTCGGGACTGGCTTTCATCTGCAGTCATTAAAACAGAAAGTGCTTAGTTGTAGCTTAATCTTTATACACTTAGATAATATAATCTGCGTATGGGCCAAGTTTTTGGTTTGCATCTGGGAAGAACCCATGAGATAAGGGCTAGTTCATACAGCTCCATAGACCCTATTTTATCTTCCGCAAAATGAGCTCAAATATGTAAAACATTTATTGTCTTCTAGTATGAATTTGAACTGTTGAACTCATTTCAGGCTCTTGTTTATGATCCTCTGGCTTGTTCGGTGCATTATTGACTAGAATATCCATGTGTTAAAGCGGTACTATGTACTGGGCTTTTTTACTTGGCTTTCTTCGTAATTCGTTTTCGTACTGAACACCAAGCCGCATTTATTAGTTATCGAATTCCACATGACTGGATTTACGTAGACTTATCTATATGCAGTATTAAGATCGTTTGTTCAGAGCAAAATTTTCGACAATTCTTCTAGAGTGTATTCAACGTCTTAGGTAATACACTTAATGAAGCTTGATCAGTGTAACAAAGGACCCAATTACTTTCCCACTGCTTTTCTATTTATTTTCTTATATTCATGGGTGCTCGCGATAATGTTACTGAATTTTTGCTAGTCTGGGTTGCCTACGTGGATGGGTTTCTGAGAATCTACTATTTCAGTAGTGTCTGTTTGGATCTGTTAACCTTTTGGTTATCTCAGTAGCATATCAGTGCTGTTCTCATAGTTGTTCGGAAAGCATGTCATGAACGTGTCTCTAAAGTTTCCATCGTCGAACTGATCTTAAAGAAATTCTTCTACAATATTTCTGATTTTTCTGTAAGGCAAGCGTGTGTTCATATCATATCTGCTTCGGAAAAATGCGGTAGTCACCTATCGGTATTCTCCCGATGGCTTGTAAAACTGTAGTCTGTCTGTATCAACTGCCCTGTAGATTTCGGAAATCGCCAGTCGAAATATTGCCTTGTTTGGGTAAAATTATTTTTGAATATGTTTACAACAAACTGACATCATTTATTAACATGGTGTGAGCAGCCAGGAAGTGACAACGTCACTCATACCTCTAACAGCACAAGCGATCACCTTGATCAAGGTCATATCCCACACATAACTCGTAATAACTTCCTTATTCCCACGATTAACCCTATTAACATAACTTTATCACCTCACGCCTCTAATGCTAATGGTTTGAGTTCACAAAACGTTATTCCTAGTCTCCCGAAACCTCGCACTAAACTACATATCGGAGCTTTCAACGTTCGAACCTTATGCCAAATAGGACAACAAGCCTCCTTAGCTAATACCCTAGATTCCCGCTCCATCGATGTCTGCTGTGTCACTGAAACGCGTATACAGGATCCGAGTGCAATCATTCGCTTGACCTCATCTTGCCGAAATAGAGTTGACAGGGTTCATCGTTTGTGTTTCAGGCGAACTCATCGTTACCATTCGAGGCCTTGATGGTGTAGGTATAGCACTAAATTCAAAAGCTGAACAGGCTCTCCTTGATTGGATTTTAATAGACAGTCGCTTATGTGCTGTCCGTCTAAAGGGGACGGCAAGAACTCTGAAAGATGGGGATATACGTCGTTGCCTCTTTGTTGTCTGTGCCTACGCTTCTACTGATTGTAGCTCAGATGAAGACTTTCTGACCTCCTTCGAAAAGCTAAGCGTACTGATGTAGTGATTATGGCTGGCGATTTTAATGCCCAAGTTGGTAGATTAAACGAGTCCGAAAGGCATCTAGGTGGATCCTATGGTGTCGAGGATTAACGAACAGATAATGGCAATCGCTTATTACAACTATGTTCAGATAACTGTCTATTTCTCGCCAGCACCAACTTTAGACATAAGAAACGACATCAGTTGACATGCCGACCTCCACAATCAAATCGACGCTGAACTCAAATAGACCACATTGCCATCAGCCACCCATGGAGAGGCTCAATAGAAGACTACCGCTCATTTTATAGCACCTGTTTAGACTCGGGCCGTGCCTTAGTACGAGCACGTATTAGTCTGCGTCTCACTGGACGTAAAAGATCCATGGCAAAGATCCCACTCAGAGTTCAACTTAATGATGAAAAAGTCAAGAATACATTTCAGGAACAACTTAAAAACCAATTAGTCAACTGTGTAAGCTATACTCGTCTGAGTCAGGTTGGAATGATATTGTTAGGACGTGGAGAAAGAAAGAGAGGATGATTTGGTTGGTGGACGCGAACACCTATGATGTGTGCCTAGTTGATAACGCTCGAGTGACCTTAGCCCACTCACCCCCAGTTCGACAATAGAAAACCAGAATTAGGAACCGGAAGACGGAGAGAGCCGAGAGAACCGGGCAAGCGGAACGTAACAGTCATAGAAACAAAATGATTACATTACTCATGAATAAAATAATGAGAATAGTCCTCCAAAATACAGTTCTGAAAGTTCGTTACTTTTCTTTAATCGCTCGGCGTATCAGATATCCAAAAAGCTGTTGAAACAGCAGTGATATATACTAGTAAACTAAACCAAAAAGTTAAGAAAACTCAGTGTATTTCAGCTACGTCTACTGAACTGATAGATGCTCAGCAACACATCCTGTCTAGTTCTGAATACGATGATGAGCGAATGCAACTTAAACAAACTGGTCAAAAGCTTACGCAATAATCGTGAGCAGTGGTGGGTGGCGAAAGCTAAAGAGATGGAAAAGGCAGCGGCAATAGGTAACAGTAGGCAACTGTTCAGACTTATCAAGGAAACGGGTATCAGAAATCCAACTGTAAGTGAAACTGTCTCAGAAAAAGATGGGACCATTATTCACTGTCAATCCAGAAGGTTGGACCGATAGGCAGAACACTTTGGGGAACAGTTACATTAGCCCTCGGCCTCATTCCAGTTGCCCACCATTCTCAAGAAATCTGAATGGCAAATTAATATTAGTCCCCCAAGTCTTAGAGAGGTTGAGAAGGCTATAGGAAATCTAAAGCGAGGGAGGTCAGCAGGACCTGATGGATTAACCCCTGAGATATTTAAAGATGGTGGTCCAGTTTTAGCAGCGAGATTAACCGGGATCCTGTCTAGAATCTTGGAATTGGGCGTAATCCCATTTGACTGGTCTCAAACACTAATGGTTCCAGTCTATGAGAAAGGACAGAAGTCCTCTTGTGAAATCAGCTTAACGAATAGTGTCTAAAATATTAGCTTCAATAAATACCTCGATGACTAACGAAAGCTCGTGAAGAGCAAACTCGAGAAAACCAAGGTGATTTCAGACCTGGACGTGATTGTATAGACCAAATATTCACACTTCGGCAAGTTCTGGAACATACGCACACTTTTAGACGCCCAACAATAGTTGTATTCCTTGACCTCAAGGCGGCATTTGACTTTATTGATTATAAGGTTATGTGGCAATTTCTGTCATTGAAAGGCGTACCAGAGAATTACATTAACCTTATGCAAGCTCTCTACTCGAACACCATATGTCGAATGAGAGCTTATGGCGGATTGTCGTCGGAATTGATTACCTCAAGTGGTGTTCATCAAGATTGTCTTCATTTCCCATTTAATTTTATCGTTGACATACTTTCAGAGTTAACATTGTTATCGTCTGACTTCTCCGGGGTTGATTTGCTTCTAGGAGATAAACTAGCTGACTTAAAATAAACACATGAAATAATTCTTTTAGGTGAAAATGCTGATAAAATGCAGAATCTTTTGACTACCTTAACCATGAGTGTAAGGATGTTTGGGATGCAATTCTATTCATCCAAAAGTAAAATGTCACTTCAGGATTGGCTTAATTCGGCATCGAAGTTAATGATAGGGAGTGGAGCAGTTGAATGTGTTGAACGTTTCACTTATCTTGGGAGCCACATCAATCCTAACTTTCTGGTGTCTACTGAAATCTCGGCTCGTATACGTAAGGCCCGATTGGCTTTTAGCCAGTTTGTTTTACTTATTGCGTAGGCGATGCATCCTTCTACTGACCGAAGGATGCGTTTACTGCTCAGTAGTTCGATCCCTCCTACTTTATGGATGTGAAACATGGCTATTAAGGATAGAATATATTCGTAAGCTCCTATTATTCGATCACAGATGTCTTCGAAGCATTGCTCGTATTTTCTGGGACCACCGAGTAAGCAATACGTGGGTTAGGAATAGAGTACTAGGTAGATACGGTAAGTCTATCACCTCAGGTTTTTAGGACATGTGTTACGTATGCCTGACCACCGCTTACCTTGACGAGCTATGCTGTCTGGTGCGGGAGTAGGGTTGAATAAAGCTGGGGGCGGCCAAATTAATACATGGCACAAGTCCATGAAGTTATTGACAATTGGGCTGAGTCATGTTAATAGATGCAGACCACCTTGTTGAGGTCCGTGTGACGCTCGTAACAAATGGTTGAAGACCTTGGGTGATATGACTCGAAATCGCTCGCAATCGCGCAGGTGCATCCACTCCTTATCTTCCTCCGAATTCTAAGTTTTTGAACTTATCATAATTTTCTCTTTACCCAATCATATTTTCTTAAATCTTATCTCCGATCTCTATTCCTTTCCATTAATACTAACTCTGTTACTACCTCTCTTACTGTTTGATTTGATCCGACAATTTAATCTCTATCTGCTAATTTGGGTATGGTAACCTGAACTGATGTACCAAGTTATACATTGCAACTGTCTGCCTGTATTAACAGGGTTGGAACGCTAAGAACTCAATCTTATCCTGCCTACCTAGTGTCATATTTCCTTGGTACAACAACCCATTTACTCCTATTGCTTAGTATTCTTAGACACCGAACACTCGACAAGATCCCTAATCAGAATACGTTTGAACAGGAACGAAATTATATTCCAAGTAACAAGGGTAGGCAGAAGTAGGAATTGTTAGTTAGAGAAACGTTAATGTATTTATAGTATTTAAATAAAAAGCTTCCAGAATTTTCTCCAACAATCCGCTAGAGCCGATTGGTTTAGAAATAGCCAATCAGCGTGAGCCATCACGATCATGCACTGAGCATGCTTTAATCCGGTCTATATCCCACTAACACCCTCTCGAGCAGATTCGTAGGATCTGCTGTTAGGATTCTCCTGCAGCCATTGTACTGGTTTGTGATTCCGATTTGTCAACCTTCTAGGTAATAAGGAAGTGGTATCATCCTTTGTTTGCATAATGACTGTCCCGTCTGTTTCAGGTGTTTTGGTCTCAATGTCCTCCATTCCAGGATGTTGAACTCCAATTAGTCGTGAGAGGGCGTCAGCCTAACCGATAGTATTTGTTAACTGATACTTGATGTTGAAGTCATAGCTCAGAAGCATTGTTGCCCAGCGCTGTAATCTATTAGCCGTATAAACAGGGATTCCTTATTTAGAACCGAAGATTGCAATCAATGGTTTGTGATCTGTCAGTAGAGTAAACTTACGGCCACACAGCACTTTATGAAATCGTTTAACAGCGAAAACGATTGCAAGGGCTTCTTTTTCAATTTGACTGTAGTTTCGCTCGGTTGGGGTGAGTGATATAGCAGCATGAGCAATTGTCTTTTCTGATTTGTCTGGAAACACGTGGGATATCACTGCTCCGACTCCATGACTAGAGGCATCAGATGCAACAACAATTTCCAAGCTGGGATCGAAGTGTGTTAAGAGAAGCTTCGAGCTGAGCATTGACTTGACTTTGTCGAACGATGCTTGACATTCTCCTGACCACTGCCAAGGTTTATCTTTTGTTAGAAATTCATTCAGAGGGCCTCTCACTCGATGCATTTCAGGCAAAAATGTGCTGTAATGACTAACTAATCCCAAGAAGGATCTTAGTGAATGAACGTCATTTGGTACAAGCATTTTCTGAATGGCTTCTATATTGGCAGGATCTGGTCGGCGACTGTTCTTATCTAGGATGAAACCAAGGTATTTGATCGAATGCATGAAGAAGATACACGTAGGTGGAAACCGTACTCCAACACTCGGTTAAGAACTTGATGTAGTCGATTATAAAGTTCACTGTGAGTGGAACCCATAACTATGATATCATCTAGATAAGCTGCTGTACCAGGTATACCTGTTAGCATCGATTCCATTGTTTACTGAAAGATGGCAGGTGCTGTCTTGATGCCAAATGGTAGGCGGGTGTATTGAAATAACCTTCGATGAGTGTTGATAGTCAGAAGCTCCTACTATCATGATCTACTTCTGCTTGCTGATAGGTATCGGAGAAGTCTATTTTCGCAAAACATGTGCCACCATTTAGCTTAGCAAACAGGTCTTTAGGAACTGGTAACGGGTATTGATATATATCCAATGCATCACTTAAACCGGTTGAGAAATCAGGACATATGCGTAGAATTCCATTGAACCTTCTAATCACTACGATCGGCGCTGCCTATGCAAAGTAATTGACTGGTTGGATTACGCCAGCTTGCTGCAAACGATTAAGTTCCTGATCGACTAGTTCAAGAGCAACATATGATACAAAACTTTTTGGACGAAAAATAGGTTTAGCATCTGGTTTCACGGGTAAATGAACTTTCATTTTGGTGCAGTGACCAAGGGTATTCTGAAAAACAGGAGCGAATTTTCTCTTTGGCTTTTCCAGCAACTTTTTACCTGTCTGTTTTGCACGTATAGGGGTGTCTAATGATGGACACGACACGCTGCAAACACTGTTGATGGGTATATCCATTATTCCAAGTTTCTCTAGCATATCAAGACCAAGAAGATCAAGGTATGGTCGTTCTGTAAGATAGCATATTCCTTTACAGCTATTTCCATTGAAGGAAATTTCACACTGTAATTCGCCAACCAGTTGCAGAACTCCTGATGCGTTTTATCAGTTTTCTTAGATGGCTTTATTGGCGGTTTCCCAAGCAGGTTATATGTTTCTCTAGACACTAGGGTGATATCAGATGCTGTGTCGATTTGAAGACGAGCTGATATGCCGTTAATCTAGATAGTAACATACTTTCTCTGAATGTCATAGTCTGTTTGAAAGGCTGCTACCAGAGAAAGTGATTGAGATTCGGCTGACTTCACCATGTGTCGATGACGTCTACGTTTCTTCTTGGGCTGGGACGTACGATTCGGCGAGCAATTATCTTCTCTATGTCCACGTTTATTGCACATGTGATATTTATGCTTCTTAAATAGGCAGAATCGTACATAGTGCTAATCACCACATAACCAACATGCAGTCGTTGGTTTGTTACCACTTGTTCTCGGTCTATGAGCTTTTAATCTAGTAATAACGTTGACACTACTGCAGGTTAAGTTAAAATTTACCTGTGTCAATTAACTGATTGTCGTGTCTAATGTTTTGTAGCCGCTTACACTCATCTGTCAATGTTCTGAGTGTGATGTTTGGATCTTGATCCAGTTGAGTTAAGAGTTTAGTTCTAATCTCAGCATCTTGCGGTGACTGAAGGGCTCTGATGAATATAAATCATTGAGATTGGTCTTCTGTTAATGAGCGTAACTTGGACCATTCACAATCTTTGTTGAAGATGTCTGCTAGATCACCATATTCATCGGCTTCGCTTTTCACCAAATTAAGACAATGATAACGAGTACCAAACAACGAGGATAATTCACCGAATATCTCTGATAATTGAGCTATCGTCCCCTCGAAACTGAGCTCTCAAAGTAACTTTGGCAATATATGATCAGCATGGCGTGCATGTTCATTACTTCCCAGCTTGCGCATCAACAATCGAGTCTTTCATGCGTCATCTTGTTTACAGAATTCTATTCTAAATGTATCTTCCCAACGCTTAAATCACGTTAGAAAGGTATTTCCACTTTCAGGATCATAGTGGAATTCTGGTCTTCTGCTGGCAACTGCGTCTCAAGAAGTGCCTGTAAAAGCTTGTGGACTCAAACAGTTTATGTTCAGTTAATGCGTCAGAGTTTCTAACAACCGCATTTGTGCATCAAGTTGTGCTTGCTATTGTTGTAGTAATCGATTGAGCTGGTCATCTGATATCGGCATTTTGAATGTATTTTCCTTCTTCTCCGTCGCCACTGGTATATTTCCTCGATACAACGACCCATTTACTCCTATTGCTTAGTATTCTTAGACACCGAACACTCGACAAGATCCCAAATCAGAATACGTTTGAACAGGAACGAAGTTATATTCCAAATAACAAGGGTAGGCAGAAGTAGGAATTATTAGTTAGAGAAACGTTAATGTATTTATAGTATTTAAATAAAAAGCTTCCAGAATTTTCTCCAACAATCCGCTAGAGCCGATTGGTTTAGAAATAGCCAATCAGCGTGAGCCATCACGATCATGCACTGAGCATGCTTTAATCCGGTCTATATCCCACTAACACCTAGGTACTAAATTCCTTCCTCAAACACCGCGTTTAGTTTTTCGAAGTTCGTTAGGATTGGACTTGTACTTATTCTTAATTTTATGTGAAATATAATCAGCAGGTGCGTAAGGAGACTCTTGAATGAGGTGTTGTATCTATACCTGTCAGGTAACAAGAAACGAATACGCAAGGAAATATATGAAATATCAGGATATAAAAGGGATTATGTTAGAATACGGAACTATTTGTCCATTGGATGTGCATACGTGGCTGGCAATCCTTAATCTCCTTTTATCATGAGAGGATATACAGAAAAATAAAATTAAGTTAGCTATGTTTTGTCAGCCTGAGGTCATAACTTCAGTATAAGACATAACCGCTTAAAGCATTCTACACGATATTCTTGTATGTAGTTTTCGTTTAACTTCCTCATCACCTCATATTTTATATCCAGTAGGAGATTTTGTGTGATTATTTGTAATCTGCCAGTTTTTGCTTCTCTGTATCATGATAATACGAAGATTAAAGCATTTTTGTTATGCGATAATCTTATGTACACTTTAAATTATTAGTAAATTTATCCCAGTGGCAATCAAATTTCTATATGGTGTTCCTGTAATCGGTTGGATTCTATGGCTTCCCGGTATTAATGGAGTAAGTCTGTAAATGTACATTTAATGCTAATTTACATTAACTGTTGACAATATTTCCAAAAACATTTATCAGATGCTTCAATCTGACTTGATATTTTCTTTCTTTATTACGAGCTTAATATCCTTAGGATATGACGAATATTTCTACCAACTTTTAATTTTGATAGCTGTATGGTATTTTTAGCTTGAATACAAAGTGTA
This sequence comes from Schistosoma mekongi, assembly GCA_034768735.1. Classification (NCBI taxonomy): domain Eukaryota; kingdom Metazoa; phylum Platyhelminthes; class Trematoda; order Strigeidida; family Schistosomatidae; genus Schistosoma; species Schistosoma mekongi. The sequence continues at coordinate 46,593,338 of CM068307.1, forward strand.
TATCAGACTTATGTACAATTACCTGTAATTGGTAAATGAATTACTTTTCTAAGTGCTTGAACACTATCATATCTTCGCATGTCAACGAATATTTCTTGATATCATAATCACTCATAATTCATTTGACGGGCCTGTTCCTATGATTTTCCGTAAGTTTCAAGACTGGTGGTAGCTCGTAACTAGTCAAAAAGCTCGTTTATCTGTGTGATTGTGTGGGTGCTGGCGTTGTAGCTGATACAATAGAAGTTATAGTGCATCTCGAATGTAGATCACCTTTGGCACTATCGTGAGGTTGACTTGACTTCATAAAAACTCATATCAACCGATCATATGTGAATGTAAAGCTGATGTCTTGAACAGTTGTGACTAGTTAGTCGACAGTATCACTTTTACAACCAACTTCAGTGATTTGGAAATGTTTTACAGATGCTGTCTTACTAGCATAGTGCTTTAAGGTGAAGAGTCCTCGGACTAAAGGCAGTATCTTAAGTTTTATGAGCAAAGTGATACTACTGAATGTACCGGAGTGTAGCAGGCATAAGGTGTTTTCCTCATACGACTAACATCTGTATCACACCTCAACTTACCCCATAAATTTTCTTCAGATGAGAAAGTCTCGAAAATATGAAGCTAAGATTACGAAGAACTATTCACAAACTGACCTTGTGTGACTGGCCCCATAAAACTGTCCTCTGAGCTCTGCAGTCACTCTTCTGGAACAAGATGACTACTAATAATCTAATCCCTTTTTAGGTCTCATATTATAAGTATCCTCCCATCATGTGGGCAACCGAAAAATGTAAACAAGCATATAGTCATATTCGTTTGTAAAAAGGACAATCAATGATATCGAATGTACATAGATTATTAAGAGAAAATAACAGCAAACGTTAACCTTACTAGGAGAATCTTTAAAATCTGTATATTATTGTCCTTGAAAACGCACTAAATTTAATAAGGTCAACTTTGAAATTGAAGTGAATTGTAGTCAGAAAGATATGAGGGAAAAGTGCGAAAGTCCAGTTTAACTGTAGAAAGATCAATAAAGTAAGGGAGTGGAACGATATGGTTCTGAAATGTCCTCTCTTTAGTTTGGGCTTCCCTAAATGTATGGCAAGAGCTTCGTCGATGCAGAAAAAAAAACGAAAAATGACTGCCATTTAGTGACTTTCTGTTCACTTTAAATGTGACGATCTTGTCTTGATCGAATGACCCACATCTACAAGGTGCTCATTTATTGAACTTCTTATCGGTGCACTGCTACTTGTTTGAAGCCAGATTGGATAAACTTCTTGAATTTCTTTTGGTAAAGCACGTAATGAACGACGCGCTCCATAAGCTCAAATGAACTGATAGGTGTACATTGAATTGTCGATTCTCGTTATCTCCAAATAGTGTATATTTGTGACTACATAGCTGCAAATAAATTTGTAGAGAAGAAAGTTCCCCTAAATTGTATTTTCGTTTTTATGACTCAGTAAATATATTTCATCCATTTAGGAAGCAATAATTAACTACACATCTTATTCCCGATCGTATCTGCTACATTGACGTGATGGTTGGGCTTGCCTATTGTGATGACTCAACCGAGCTATATTGGCTGGGACGCATGTTCCTCTGGGTCCTACCATGCCAAGCAGGTCTGTTGGAGAACAATAAAACTAAAGGCAGCAACCTAAGATCTGAGGGCGAAGTTGTACTGCCAACTGCAGAGGGGTGTGACAGCAGTAAGTTGTTTCCCTCGGATAACCAGCATCTGCAGCGATGCTGCTGTCTTAACGGAAGGAATGGGTTAAAAAAAAGGTCGACCCTAAACATGTAACACCTCACCTTACTCCACGGAGTTCCGTCTCCGGCAGTAATGCTTTCTAAAGAGCGGAGTTAACACTTCAAAAACCCCCCTAAACAAGTCGTGCGTGATCGGCCTCAAGTAGCTGGCCTTTGGCCTGTACGATCGCGTTTCCAGGTCACTATGACCACCACTAATCCAGTCGCCTTTTCAGGTACCTCAAGAAGTAATACCCTTACATGGTGTAGGCAGCCAGGAAGTGAAAACCGCCCTCATGTCTCTAACAGCGCAAGAGATCATTTTGCTTGGGGTCAAATCCCACCTTCAACTCTCAATAACTCCCTTATTCCCACGATTAACCCGTCTAGAATAACCTTGTCACCTCACGCCTCTAATGCTAATGGTTTGAGTTCACAAAACGTTATTCCTGGTCTCCTGAAACCTCGCACTAAACTATATATCGGAGCTTTCAACGTTCGAACCTTATGCCAAATAGGACAACAAGCCTCCTTACCTATGACTCTAGATTCCCGCTCCATCGATGTCTGCTGTGTCACTGAAACGCGTATACAGGATCCGAGTGCAATCATTCGCTTGACCTCACCTTGCCAAAATAAAGAGTTGACAGGGTTCATCGTTTGTGTTTCAGGCGACCTCACCGCTACCACTCGAGGCCTTGATGATGTAGGTATAGCACTAAGTTCAAAAGCTGAACAGGCTCTCCTTGATACGGATTTTAATAGACAGTTGCTTATGTGCTGTCCGTCTTAATGGGACGGTAAGAACTCGGAAAGATAGGGACATACGTCGTTGCCTCTTTGTTGTCTGTGCCTACGCATCTGCTGATTGCAGCTCAGATGAAGAACTCTTCAACTGGCCCTTGGCTTTATCCCAGTTGCCCACCATTCCCAAGAAATCTGAATGGCAAATTAATATTGGTCCCCCAAGTCTTAGAGAGGTTGAGAAGGCTATAGGGAATCTAAGGCGAGGGAGGTTAACAGGACCTAGTGGATTAACCCCTGAGATATTTAAAGATGGTGGTCCAGTTTTAGCAGCGAGATTAGTCGGGATCCTGTCTAGAATCTTGGAATCGAGCGTAATCCCATCTGACTGGTCTCAATCACTAATGGTTCCAATCTATAAGAAAGGACAGAAGTCCTCTTGTGACAATTACCGAGGAATCAGCTTAACGAATATAGTGTCTAAAATATTAGCTTCAATAAATACCTCGATGACTAACGAAAGCTCGTGAAGAGCAAACTCGAGAAAACCAAGGTGGTTTCAGACCTGGACGTGGTTGTATAGACCAAATATTCACACTTCGGCAAGTTCTGGAACATACGCACACTTTTAGATGCCCAACATTAGTTGTATTCCTTGACCTCAAGGCGGCATTTGACTCTATCGATTGTAAGGTTATGTGGCAATTTCTGTCATTGAAAGGCGTACCAGAGAATTACATTAACCTTATGCAAGCTCTCTACTCGAACACCATATGTCGAATGAGAGCTAATGGCGGATTGTCGTCGGAATTGATTACCTCAAGTGGTGTTCGTCAAGATTGTCTGCATTTCCCATTTAATTTTATTATTGACATACTTTTAGAGTTAACATTGTTATCGTCTGACTTCTCTGGGGTTGATTTCCTTCCAGGAGATAGACTTGCTGACTTAGAATAAGCAGATGAAATAATTGTTTTAGGTGAAGATGCTGATAAAATGTAGAATCTTTTGACTACCTTAAACATGAATGTAAGGATGTTTGGGATGCAATTCTCTTCATCCAAATGCAAAATGTTACTTCAGGATAGGCTTGGTTCGGCACCGATGTTAATGATAGGGAGTGAAGCAGTTGAATGTGTTGACCGTTTCACTTATCTTGGGAGCCACATCAGTCCTGACTTTCTGGTGTCTGCTGAAATCTCGGCTCATATACATAAGACCCGATTGGCTTTTAGCCAGTTTGTTTTACTTATGGCATAGGCGATACATCCTTCTACTGACCAAAGGACGCGTTTACTGCTCAGTAGTTCGATCCTTCCTACTTTATGGATGTGAGACATGGCTATTAAGGATAGAGTATATTCGTAAGCTCCTATTATTCGATCACAGATATCTTCGAAGCATTGCTCATATTTTCTGGGACCACCGAGTAAGCAATACGTGGGTTAGGAATAGAGTACTAGGTAGATACGGTAAGTCCATCAGTTAAGGTGGTTAGGACATGTGTTAAGAATGCCTGACCACCGCTTACCTCGACGAGCAATGCTGTCTGGTGTGGGAGTAGGCTGGAAGAAAGTTTGGGGGGCGGCCAAATTAATACATGGCACCAGTCGATGAAGTTATTGACAGTTGGGCTGAGTCATGTTAATAGGTGCAGACCACGTGGTTGGGGTCCGCGTGATGATCGGAAGCATTGGTTAGACTTTAGGTGATATGGCTCAAAATTGTTTGCAACGGTGTAGGTGCACCCGTTATTTGTCCTTCTCCAATTTCTATTTCTGAATTCATAACTCTCTTTTTGTTGAACCATATTTCCTTAAATCTTATCTCTATTTTTTTCCAATAATAATAACTCTGTTTCTACCTCCCCTACTCTGGGATTTGATCTTGCAGTGTAATGTCTGTCTGCTAATTTGGATGTGGCAACTTGTAATGATGTACTCACGTACCAAGTTCTCCGTTGTGACAGACTGATACATCTTGTTCATAATAAATTCCCTTGACTCCTTAATATTACACCTAATCCTACTACTGAACCCTCCTTCATAGCTTCATCTTAACCCTCACGAGCTACCAAATCTAACAATTCGATTTCATAAAATGCTATTCATCGTATGCTGTAGCCATACTCCAAACTACATGATGAGCCCTTCAGTATTCAAACCGTATGTTAAATCGATCAACAAGCTTCATTAGGTAATATTTTGCTCTACTAACATGTGCTACGTATTCAAAACGCATATGTAGTCATGAACTTGCAGATTTTAGTTGAAATCAAGATTTATTATTAGCTTCCATCTTCAACCGTGTAGACTCGCCTGCATTGTTAATTATTTGTTAACTCGTAAAACATGATGACGAGAGCATGTGATTATCGTATGATGTGCTCCTGATAAGTAAGGGCTATGTGTTGATTGAATAGACATATCTGAATATGAAATGCAACCCTTCAGTAGCTTTTTATTAATTCATAAACAATCAACTTGTTCTATATGAAATATGTTGTAAGAAAATGGGTTGTATGTGCATGCAATACTTTTATTCATTAATATTCATTTTAAATCATACTGTTTTTATCTGTTATTTTCTTAATCTAATCAATTTTTGCTTTATTTTTCAAATTAAATGCTTGGAAAATTACATCACTTTATAGTTTGTACGCAAGCTCAGTCAATCAAATTCAATGGTGTAATTGAAGCAACAAAAAAAAAAAAATGAAAATTCAATTGCACCGTCAATGGAATAACGTTCAATTATTATGAAAACTGACTTGACGCTTCATGTACATTGTGAAGCTAAACCATAAAGAAGTCCGAACATACTTCTATTCTTGTGTATATGTCTTCATGCAAAACTTTTTTAAAACAACCTTGTACAAACAATCATCTGAATTGTTTTATTTAACATATCAGATGTTCTAGTTCATACATTTGATTTTATCTACCGTGTAATAACCTAAATTTTTGTTATCATATGAACTGGATTTAACTAGCTTGATTGGTATTTGGGATAATGAACGCATGCTAAGTTCGATAATTTCATTAATATTTTCTTTAACGAAGTATGGAAACGTTATCAAAGTAATCTGATTACATCGTTGTTACGGCCGTTAAGTAAGTAGCTAGTAACAAGGAGTTCTCCAAGTGCCTTTATACTCATCGTTTGACTAATAAAGCGACTCAAACAATAACTTAGAAATCATCTCAGATGTATTAGTAAGTAATTACGTATGCTAACTGTTGGAGAATTCCTTTATCTAACAGACTAGCACACTCCTGTTATGAAAAAAAAAAAAAGAAATATTCAATACTCTCTTGCTACAACGGACAACCCACTAAAGGTGCCGTCAACACCTATCTACCGACCTGAAAATGACAAGAACTGCAGAGTAGAATGAATTCATCAGCCGTTCCAGGCTTCTTATCTTCATAGAATTTAATGTTTAACATACTTTATCTGTTGAGGCTGAGATGAGCGTTCTGAATGAAAATAGTAGTCATAATAATTAGAATGGAATACAAGATGTGCTTACATTTAATGTTTATTGCAAATTAAAAGCAGATACATATAAATACAGTTAGTAAGCGAGAGATCATGTAAACATTTTAAAACTTATGACTGCTTATTTACAACAGTTATCTTTATAACCTTGTGCCTAATACATAATACCAGAAATTGCGGTAATTTTGTTTTGATGGAACTGTGTTGTTTATACGTTTCAATGGCTGATGTAACGTCAGCGCCTTATTCACACAACGATTCATCATTAAAGTAGGACAATAAAAAGCCTATTCATAGATGCATTCTGCGACCACCATCATGTACAAATATACGCATCAAATCGTCTTACAACAATATACAAATGACATTAAGGATTAAACTAGATGGCTTGAAATTCTCCTCACATCGGGTAATGACTTTGATACACGCTCAGCGTAACAATTTATAACTTTCCACATGATCCACGAGATGTATCATAAAGCTACACTGATTCGTCTACTAATGTAGGAGTATAACACCCTTCCAGTGGATTTAATTTTTCTCAACAATTTGTGATCCATCTATAGTAACCAGTGCTGAGGCGTGGTCAGTTGTCACAAATTTGATCTAAGTTTATATTTTGTGTTAAAGGAAATATTTTATTTAGGTCATTGTCAAGTAATAGTATTCAAGCCTGTTAACCATACAAAAGGTGAAGTTTATTAAATTGTATTCGTTACAGATTGATGTTGGTTGGGTTCCAATGAAAACAAAGGAGAGCTAGAAAGCTGTTTCGAACTGGTATGCGACTCTCCATTAGTGGTCACAAATTGATGAAAAAGAGAATTATACGATTGGACCTCCGCCCAGTTATGCAAGTAGTGAAGCGTTCTCTGTGTGACTGGAAGGTAATGGGTTCAATTTCCTTCTGAAACCAAAGGTGCGTACCGCTGAGGAGTCCCATACTCGGACGACCCAACTGTCCGATGTTCCCTGGATTTTAGTGGCATCCAACCGACATCAGTGTGCCAAATACAACCAACTAAACTGCCTACCTTTCTGCACAAAACCACCCCAATCCAACTACAAATAGAGATATTTAGAAAGCTAAAATCATAAGAGACAGCTTTCACGCCTTTGATTGCTTCCACGATAGTCTGTAAATTTGTTTTCTAATCTTCACTCGTAAATATATCACAGAGAATCTGATATCATTTGTTTCATGTATAGTAAACATAAAAGACAATATTATAAGTATTGAACATGAGTTTGTAGATATTTATTTGATCTTGTTGAAGAATAAGAGTTGAACCTTTTAAGCAATGAAAAATAAGCATTAATATTGAATTTATATGCTTTTGTTTATTTCATATAAGCCCACTATATGTGGAGGCGATTTTCATAAGTTTTTTACCAAAAATCTGTTCATCTGTCATATTATACGATGTAGAAGAAAATATGCTACTCAATTCACGAAATGTCATAGCAATTCGTCGAGTTGGTATATCTGAACGCCTAATTTCATGCTGCCAGATATATCGTGCAGGTCCGCTGACAACCACAAGAGAACGTCTGTCTAACGGGACACGTACGCAAAACTGTGAAAGAATAATAATAATAATATGTACATTAGAAAGAAAATGATTCATGATTTTTACAAATTACTCATAGAAATCTCTATAACTAATACAATGAGGAATATTTATCTTAATAAGACAAATTTTTTAATTTAATACAAAGACTATCTTTCGATAGGGCAATACTAAGATGAAATTGATCTGAGGAATGTAATGTATTTGCGTTATATATTTCGAAAAATCCAGTCATTTATATATGAAAACGTGAAGCTAATGAAGGTTAGTTAAGCAAAATGTCGACCAACTAGAATGTAACAGGTGAAGAACGAAAACAGATAACTAAAGATTACTGGCGCAGATTCGACATCACAACAGTTTGTTTTTGTATACATAAATGGGGGCTTGAATTTTCTAGTGGGATATGTTTTTGACGGTTACTATCCCTATTGGCTTACTACAGACTAACAATTTTATCCCGCCATATAATCACCTCTCTGTTTGTTTTCACCTAGTAGTAGCGTCGGTAATAACGCACATAAAAGAAGCCGTTAGGATGATTTCCATCAAAACTCATCAAATCACCAAAGTTAATAACTCAAAAGGGTAACACTAACTATTATCGTCAATGAGCCCGAACACACTGCCAAACCTCAACATCAGTGTGGATCCCTACACTACTATATTATATAACACGAACTGTAATTAAAGATACTGCAATTAATTTGAAGAAACAAAAAACCAGAGAATAGAAATAAGTAAAGTGTGATAAACGGCAGACTTACTGTGCCTCGAGACAAACTTGGGATAGAGGAATGAATACGTTGAAATTCATCTTTTATACCGTCTACAACATCGTTTGTAGGTAACGTAAAAGTCAAACAGGTGGATCCACACAGATTAACAGTCAGTAATCTATCACCCCACAACCATGAGTCATCATAATGCGGTACGATACAAGCTCCGCGATCTGATTTATATTCCAGATTACACAACTCTACTGGGAGAAATTCAGGGTAAGGAGATGTATGATCCTTGATCCTTTCATTATAACGTGTTACAAGAAACTTAGAATATGCTGGCAAGCCAGTGAAATTTCCCAGTTGCACTTTCTGTCGTTTAAAGTTTACTTTGGGTCCGTAATCCTAAAAAGCGATCATCGACAGATTTGAATAAGTCGACTGAATGACAATATTTCAAAGCAGTAAAATCATATTAAAGGAAATGATTAACTAAAACAATCGTAATCTACAATACATCACTATAACTTAAATTACTGGTTTTGAGATTAAACAGAAGGAAGATCACAGATGATCAGTTACTAAATACGTGCCTCGGTCCAAGTTACTACTTCAGACCTGGACGTGGTTGTATAGACCAAATATTCACACTTCGGCAAGTTCTAGAACATACGCACACTTTTAGATGCCCAACATTAGTTGTATTCCTTGACCTCAAGGCGGCATTTAACTCTATCGATTGTAAGGTTATGGGGCAATTTCTGTCATTGAAAGGCGTACCAGAGAATTACATTAACCTTTTGCAAGCTCTCTACTCGAACACCATATGGCGGATTGTCGTCGGAATTGATTACCTCAAGTGGTGTTCGTCAAGATTGTCTGCATTTCCCATTTAATTTTATCATTGACATACTTTCAGAGTTAACATCGTCATCGTCTGACTTCTCCGGGGTTGATTTCCTTCCAGGAGATAGACTTGCTGACTTAGAATATGCAGATGAAATAATTCTTTTAGGCGAAGATGCTGATAAACTGCATAATCTTTTGACTACCTTAAACATGAATGTAAGGATGTTTGGGATGCAGTTCTATTCATCCAAAAGTAAAATGTTACTTCAGGATTGGCTTAATTCGGCACCGAAGTTAATTATAGGAAGTGGAGCAGTTGAATGTGTTGACCGTTTCACTTATCTTGGGAGCCACATCAGTCCTGACTTTCTGGTGTCTGCTGAAATCTCGGCTCGTATACATAAGGCCCAAATAGCTTTTAGCCAGTTTGTTTTACTTATTGCGTAGGCGATACATCTTTCTATTGACCAAAGGATGCGTTTACTGCTCAGTAGTTCGATCCCTCCTACTTTATGGATGTGAAACATGGCTATTAAGAATAGAGTATATTCGCAGGCTCCTATTGTTCGATCACAAATGTCTTCGAAGCATTGCTCGTATTTTCTGGGGCCACCGAGTATGCAATACGTGGGTTACGAATAGAGTACTAGGTAGATACGGTAAGTCCATCAGTTAAGGTGGTTAGGACATGTGTTAAGAATGCCTGACCACCGCTTACCTCGACGAGCAATGCTGTCTGGTGTGGGAGTAGGCTGGAAGGAAGCTGGGGGCGGCTAAACCAATACATGGCACCAGTCCATGAAGTTATTGACAGCTGGGCCGAGCCATGTTAATAGGTGCATATTATCAGGTTGGGGTCTGATCGTCACAAATAGTTAGGGACTTTGGATGATAAAACTCAAAGTCGTTCGCAATGGCGCAGGTGCATCCACTCCTCGTTTTCCTCCAAATTCTAAGTTTCTGAACGTATCATAATTTTTTCTTTACCCAATCATATTTTCTTAAATCTTACCTCCGATCTCTATTCCTTTCAATTAATACCAACTCTGTTACTACCTCTTTGGGATTTGATTCAACAATTTAATCTCTATCTGCTAATTTGAGTATAGTAACTTGAACTGATGTACACATGTACCAAGTTCGACGTTGTAACTGACTGACTGACTTACCTAGTTACTTCATTTAATAAACATTAAAGTAAATGATGTACAAACATCAGTAGTAATGAAAAAAAAACTTATAATACGAGAATAAGGTATTACTTCGTGAATGGCAAACATGATAACAGCTAAAGTCCAAGTGTTAGTCGTAATCCCATTTGGATGGTGTCAATCGCTAATCTACCCAGTATACAAAAAACCACTAGTCGTTTTGTGATAACTATAGGGGAATTAGTCTGATTAATACGGAATTTAAAATGCCAGTGTCAATAATTATCAGACGCTTAGCTATGATGTAAACCAGAATAAAACATATAAGTGAACAATGTTGCCTTCAATTAGATGTTCACTGGGCTTTACTTTAATATACAATAATATTTATATCCAAATGTGAAAAATGTCAAGCTAATTAAATCAATTTATGAGTTGATAGGGATAATGAAATAGACAGATTACATAAATTACATTAATTAGTAAGAGGTTCAAATTGATAGTCAAAGGACAGGTGTAATAGTAGTAGTGATAAGGACAATAAAAGCAGCTTGAATAAATATTTCAATACAGGAAGTAAATTAAAACTGATTGAGATAAACTTATTACAATAACAATCGTCAGAAATAGGGTGATGTGAATAAACAGTTATGATACAGTAGTGATAAGAATAAACGACGGGAAGACAAAACAGCAAAACAAAAGATGTGCGAAGTTCATGAAACCATTCGTTAAGTTTTATTTGGCCAAGGAAGGGATAGAGCAGTCATATATTTATCCTGAGGTTGTTGGTTCGATACCCCGTGACTTCTGATTTGTAATAAGCGAATTCGGACCCGATTAGGAAATTGTAGTAGTATGCGATATATTAACTCCACCTGTAGCTCTCCTACGGTTACTGCCGGTCCCAAGCCCGGGTAAAGGAGGAGGGTTGGGCATGGGGCTAGCATCTCCATCCCGTAAAACCCAGGCTTGCTAAAAAAACGCTAATCAGACTAAACAGGCTAAACCATTTAAATTCTGCCCTGGGAGTGGAAGGATTATTTATGACGCCTCATGATGAAAGCCGGAACTCTTCGGAGGCCATGAGGCCGATGCCCCTTCTAACAACCACAGCAAAAATTTTTATAAGTGCACGGAATGTTCGAACAATGTGGGAGAGCGGGAAGACAAATCAAATAGCTGCAGAATTGAAGAGATACAACCCGACAATGCTCGGAATCAGCGAAACCCATTGGACTCAAGCTGGACAGAAAACATTGGCTTCGGGAGAGACGCTACTATACTCCGGCCATGAAGAGGAAAATGCTCCTCACACTCAAGGAGTTGCTCTGATGCTGTCCAAAAAAGCATGTAATGCACTTGTGGGATGGGAACCACATGGACCCAGGATCATCGAAGCATCTTTCAAAACAATGAAGAAAGTGATTACAATGAATATTATCCAGTGTTATGCACCAACCAGCGACGGCAACGACGAGGACAAAGATCAGTTCTACGATAGACTGCAATCAATTATAGCAAAGTGTCGAGGAAAGGATCTGACAATCCTGATGGGGGACCTCAACGCCAAAATCTGAATGGACGACACCGGATATGTAGAGATCATGGGACGACAGGGACTGGGAGAAAGAAATGACAATGGTGAAAGATTTACAAATCTATGTGCTTTCAACAAAATGATTATAGGTGGTACAATATTCCCCCACAAACGCATACACAAGGCTACATGGGTCTCACCGGATCATACTACAGAGAATCAAATCGATCATATATGTATCAATAAAAAATTTAGAAGATCAATGGAAGATGTGAGAACCAGGAGAGGAGCTGACATAACTTCAGACCACTACCTGGTGATTTCTAAAATGAAACTGAAGCTAAAAAAGTAGTGGACAACTGGAGTAGCAGCAGTACAACGGTTCAATACAGCCTTTCTCCGAGACACTGACAAACTTAACGAATTCAAAATATCACTTAATAACAGGTTCCAAGTCTTACAAGATCTACCAAAGGAAGAAGAAACCACTATGGAGGACAACTGTAAAGGAATCAAAGAAGCACTAACGTCAACGTGTCAGGAGGTTCTGGGCCGTAAGAAGCACCATTATAAGGAATGGATCTCCACTGAGACATTGAGCAAAATTCAACAAAGGAGGAACAAGAAGATAGAAATCAGCAACAGCCAAACAAGAGCAGAGAAAATCAAGGCACAAACTGAATACACAGAAGCAAATAAGCAGGTAAAAAAGAGCATTGGAGCCGACAAACGGAAATACATCGAAGGTATTGCAACGATAGCAGAGAAAGCTGCAAGTGAAGGAAATATGAAACAACTATAGGACACAACAAAGAAACTGGCAGATAAACATGGTAAACCAGAGCGACCGGTCAAGAACAAAGAAGGCAAGACACTCACTGAGATTCAAGAACAAAAGAGTAGGTGGGTAGAACACTTTGAGGAACTCTTAAATAGGCCAGCTCCACTGAACCCACCGGACATCGAAGCAGCACATACAGATCTCCCGATAGATGTCACTCCACCAGCAATGGAAGAAATAGGATGGCCATCAGACAAATCAAAAGTGGGAAAGCATCAGGACCTGACAATATACCAGCTGAGTATGTATGCATGTATGTACAATCAACAGAGAACCTGGCACATGTGTGCATCGGTTCAAGTTGCCATACCACCACTGCACCGCAAGATTAACACCACCACCATCAGCAAAAGTTACTTCAATAAAATAAAATAATAATAGTAACAAGGAATGTGAACATATAGAACATGGTTCAGGAAGCGTTGAAAGTTATGGAATAATTTAAAGCTCATGATATAAGGGAGGACAATAAGTGAATACATCTACGCCATTGTGACCGATTCTGGGCCATGTTACTAAGTGTTTCTAGCCACTGGTTACGGTGATCGCGAGGACCCCACCCAGGTAGTCTGCAGCTACTGACACGACTTAAACCGGCAGTCAGTGACTTCATGGAGTGATACCGTGTTTTAGTTTGGCCACCCCTAACTCTCTTCCATCCTATTCCTATATCAGCCAGTATTGCGCGTCGAGGAAGACGGTGGTTGGGCATACGCAACACATGTCCCAACAACCTCAGTCGATGAAGATTCACAACCGCATCGACCGATTTACCACATTTGCCTAAAACCCGTCGTCTTACTTCGTTATTACTTACTCGATGATCCCAGCTAACGCGAGCGATGTTTCGTAGACATCGATGGTCAAAAACTAATAACCTTCGAGTGTCATCTACCCTTAATGGCCACGTCTCACACCCATAGAGTAAGACAGAGCGAAATGTTGCGCAGTACACTCTCCCTTTCGTTGAGAGACGAATATCTCGTCTACGTACCAGTTAAGGCGCTCAAGTCAGATATTGATCTAACAGCAAGGATACTCCACGTTTTATTCAAAAAGATCTGGGAGGAAGAACAAGTGCCGGTAGGCTGGAAAGAAGGATATCTTATCAAGATACCAAAGAAAGGAGATTTGAGCAAATGTGACAACTACAGAGGGATCACGCTACTGTCGGTACCAGGGAAAGTCTTCAACAGAGTTAAACAGAACAAAAGATTCAGTGGATGCTCAACTTCGAGATCAACAAGCTGGTTTCGTAAAGATCGGTCGTGCACAGACCAAACCGCAACACTACGGATCATCGTTGAACAATCATTTGAATGGAACTCGTCACTGTACATCAACTTCATTGATTATGAGAAGGCGTTTGACAGTGTAGATAGGAGAACACTATGGAAACTTCTTCGACACTACAGCGTACCAGAGAAACTCGTCAACATCATCCGGAACTCTTACGATGGAACACAGTGCAAAATTGTGCATGGAGGACAACTGACAAATGCATTCCCAATGAGGACCGGAGTCAGACAAGGTTGCCTGCTCTCACCTTTTTTCTTCCTCCTAGTGGTTGACTGGATCATGAAGACCTCCATATCTGAGGAGATGCACGAAATTCAATACACAAGTAGGATGCAACTCGATGATTTGGACTTCGCAGATGATCTAGATCTTTTAGCACATACACACCAACAAATGCAAGTGAAGACAACCAAGGTAGCAGCAACTTCAGCATCAGTAGGCCTGAACATACATAAGGGAAAGAGCGAAATTCTTAAATACAACACAGGGAGCACCAGCCCAATTCAACTTGATGAAGAAACTCTGGAAGAAGTGAATACTTTCACATATCTGGGGAGCATCATCGATGAACAAGGAGGGTCCGATGCAGATGTAAAGACAAGGATTGGCAAAGCCAGGACAACATTCCTACAGTTGAAAAACATATGGGACTCAAAACAAATATCAACTAACCTCAACGTCAGACTCTTCAATTCGAACGTGAAGACAGTCCTACTGTATGGAGCTGAAACTTGGAGAGTTACTGCAAACATCATCAGACGGATACAAGTATTTATAGACAACTGCCTACGCAAGATACTGAATGTTCGTTGGCCGGAAACCATTAGCAACAGCTTACTATGGGAGAGGACAAACCAACTTCCAGCCGAAGAGGAAATTAGGAAAAGACGTTGAAAATGGATAGGACATACATTGCGGAAACCATCAGACTGCATCACGAGACAAGCATTAACACGGAATCCTGTTGGAAAACGGAAAAGAGGAAGGCCAAAGAACACACTTCGTCGAGAATTGGAAGCAGACATTAAAAAGATAAACAGCAACTGGAAACAATTGGAAAGGATTGCTCAGGACAGAGTTCAATGGAAAATCCTGGTAAGCGGCCTATGCTCCTCAGCGAGGAGTAACGGGTGTAAGTAAGTAAGTAAGTAAGTATGCGATATATTTTAAGTGACTTCATCCTTACAATTACGCTTCCGTTATCTATCAGATGAGCTAGGATGGAGCAGAGGACACTTTGTTTAATTTTTTCAGAGCCATACTGAACAATGTTCATTCATTTGTTGGTTAAGTTGCTTGATTGTACGCCTAACAATTTTTAGACTGAAATATAAGTATTACCGAATATTAGAGTAAAGCCTTATGAAGACCTAACTGAAAACAATATTATTCGCTAAAATGTGTTGTTCTAGTTTAACTGTGACTCGTCAACTGCAAATGCGAGAAAATCAGGCTATTTCAGATCTAGTTATGGTTATTTCGACTAAATATTCACTATTCGTTAGGCTTTACAACATAGACATACTTTTCAGCGTCCGATAAAGGTGGTTATGCTTGGTTTGACAGAAACAACTGACTCCGCAGAGCAAGAGGTTTTATCACTGTCCATTATTAAAAGGTGCGCCGAAGAAGTAAATTAACCTTGTGTAGACTCTTTACTTTAACACTACTAGTCGAGTCAGAGTGCATGATGGACTGCCATTTAAACTTGTAACCTTAGAATACGCTAATGATATAGTCCTGCATGGTGAAGACGCTGATAAAATGTGGTTTCCTAACACCGATAAGCCCAAATGCAAGCATGTTCGGGACGGGTTACCCTCCTTCTAAATTCAAGATATTGCTTCATAACTGGTCTGCATCAACACCTGAACTAAAGATAGAGGATGGAGTGTTTGAGCGCATCTACCACGCCACTTATTTCGAAAGTCTAATCAGCCCTGACAGGTTGGTGCCCAACTAAACCTAACTCAAAATGCCTAGTAGAATTTTGCCAACTTATATCACCTATGTCGTAAGTAGGAAATCCATCTGCCAATTAAAAGTGGGATCTACTATATATTACTGCATGGATCTAAAACGCGGTCATTAAAAGTAGACGAAATCTACAAGTTACTGATATTTGTTTATTGATTTCTTTCTCTCAATGGGGCATAAGCTCCCCGCCCCCCAAAGATTGTAGGTGCGCTTTGTTGACAAGTGCCAAACAGCACGAAACCCAGCTTCAGGGTTTTCTGTCGATTGCCTCAAAACCACTTTCCATGTCAACACAGTCTGAGTGATGTCGAGTCACTTAGACTAATAGCAATATTACAACTCAATCGATAGAATTCGATCAGCAGTACGAAGAACTTGATAAACATCATATCGATCACTACACAGAGAGCAACCAACGTATATTTAATGCCTATCTCGACCACCTAAATCCATGAGGATTCACCGCTGCATCAACCGATTTACTATCATTTCTAGGTACTATATGTTTAACCTCATCATTACTTACCCGATGGTCCTAACGAATACGAGAAGTGTATTGAAGACACATGATTTAATATGAATAATCCGCGAACGTTACCAACCTCTGATAGCTATGTTTCACATATATATAGTAAAAAAAACTGACCACTGCGCAGTATGCTTCACCTTTATTTGGTGGAAGGATATCTCGCTGATGATATAGGTGAAATAAGTCGGTGAAAGCTAAACGGGCTTTTTGAATCAGTAACGAAATTTTGTCGGACACCAACTGGTCAGACTTCCAGCATAAAAAGCGTGGTCAACATGCTCAACTACTTCACCAAACTGAAATCGTTGGTATTGGTGGCAGATGTGGAGGATATCTAGGAAATATATGTTTGATAACGCAAGTAGAAATATCGGGAAGCAACTGAGTTTGCAAATTAGATGGCCTCTAGATAACCTAAACAGCAGCGCTTCTTTGTTGTAAGACTAATACAGCGTAAGTGCACGAAACTGCAAAGCCTTCCTTTTTATGTTAAGGCTATGAGGACAATCCAGTAGCTCAAGACCAAAAACGAAAGAATTTTTGGACAGGTAACCCGATCGGTGTAACACTAATCGCGGAGTCTCAACGTAAGGGAGTTAAAAGTGAAACGTAAAGTCTGCTTGATTTCCCCAAACTAATTCTTCCTAAATTCGTGTTATATAGTAATTAAATAAAGATCCATGATTTTTAGAAGCTAAGAACTCAGATAAAGTTTAAGCGAGCGACGAAAAACATATTATATTCTTGTAATCTGGACAGACGAACTAGTTACACCAGTTACAGAAAATTACTTGCATATTGTGTTGCAATTATAGGGTACATTAGTTGTTAAGGTGATCTGTCGTTGTTGTGAAGCAACGCCGATACACTATTACACAGTGATAAGGTTGTACTTCTAAGAGTAAAAAATGCTACCAGGAACTAGTTTCTATCTTGCCATGAACTTGTTGGAAAGACACTTATCCAAAGAACTCATACTAGTGACCGAAAACTCCGTGGGTTAATGTTGACTGCATTTAGTCACCCTTAATCTCACTCAGATTAAATTGGACTCTGGCTACCATCATTCTCAAAAGTAGACGACAGATCCGCATAAGGAACATATAATCGTCATCGAAGAATGTATGAATAATAAGTTCAAAACTAAGTCTGATTTTATTGTTGAAAACTCTGCTTATGATATAATAAGTGATATATATTTGTAAAATTCCAATGAGTAGAAATTAAGATTTCATTTCTCTGAAGAAGCGACTTGCACTAAGCCGCGAAACGTCAGAAATTTTAATTTCTACTCATTGGAATTTTACAAATATATATCACTTATTATAAACAATCTATCCAATGCTCAATTTATTTGAAATTATCAAAGTTAACCTTGGTCTGCTTCTGATAGTTCTCAATAAAGGTTACACTATACATAAAAATCTGCAACGAGGTCCCAGTATCCTTTTTTGCAATCACATTTCGACAAGTACATTTCACTGAGAAAAGGCAATTTATTAGCGTTCTGTATAAGTAACAATAAGTAACAAAATAGTGATCGAAATTTCGGTGATAAACTGGAAGATGTTTGAGACTACACTTACTTGCTTTCTTCTACCAGACTGAGATAAAACCCACGTTTGTTTATCGATCTCCTCAATTAACATTGCTTCTTCACTTTCGTCGATGAAATTTTCGACAACTTCGATGTTCAGAAAAGGAAAACAGCTTTGGTGAACATGAATGTCTTTTAATATGTTGTTTGGTCCAACGACTGCCATATTGCAAGAAGGACAAAATGTGAATTCAAAAAGTTGTTGTGTTTCCTGAACATTATAATTAAATGATCTTATCGTACATCGTTTCTGAATTTGTCATATTCGCAAATTGCACAACTTCGGATGCCTTTACATCCACACTTCCTTTTAGGTGGTAAAATCTGAATTATGGAAAAGGTTTATGTAGCTATCTTAAGAAAGTAGGCAGTTTATCAAATTCAAACACATTGTGACATCATTAAAAGAGGAACAGCTAGAAAATTAAGCATATGCTGGCATACCACTGTGAACGAGTCAATATCAGAAGCAGGTCACTACGAAAACATTTGCGTCACTTCAGGAAAGCAAATTCCATGATCTAGACGTTTACTAGATAAGATACTGACTCCCAGCATTGACGACCGAATATCTGCCAGTTTATTTCCATTTGCTTGTGATTTGATGTCGGGATTCAGTTTCCGTACATTGATCAATAATGAGTTCGTCAGTTCAATATTCTCTAGCCGTTCAAATTCTTAAATCATAACAGATTAGAAAATGCACGTACTTCGCTGACTTTTCGAGTTCTCTGTACAAAAAAAGTTGACAAGCAAACTTATTTAGAAGATCCGGTACGGATCGTCCGTTACAGATGAAGCAAACAGCTGGACAGCGATCGGTACCTGGCAGATTACAACGTACATGTAACCTGCAGTACACAATAACCATATAACTGTCGGCAAGGAGCTTGCCACACTCATATGGAAGATGTATGAAGGAGAATGTACTAATGTCCTCAACACTTTAAATCTACCAGCTCAAAACGCAGATTACATTGTAAAACATTACCCCTTTTAAATTAAGATCATTCTGATTCCCAGTTAGATCAGTCAGATTTCCAAAATATCTGAAGTAAATAAATGTCTAATGATTAATATACAGCTTTAGATGCAGTAAGGTGTTAACAAAAACGCTGCTCTCGTGGGTACAATGTACACTTTAAATTGATATCCTTTTTTACATCGCACTTGAAATACAAACATAATAATCATGCACAAATTATCTTCTACTCAAAATGTTATGTTGATGATGCGTGAGTTTCTGTAATTAAAGTAACTCGCTAAACGATATGAATAGATTCAGGAAACAATAAACATCTGATTCAAAAATGAGCACAACTTACCATCACGCAGTTTATAGTATAACAAGTTCGATATTATTTGTCGGTTTTCAGTCAGACTAAAGAAATCGATCTTGGGGCCAAGGGCAAACAGTCTGAAAGACAGAAAACAGTAACCTGTAACAGAAAGATGGTCAAAATTACTCATTCGTGGCACCTAAGGTGGGGCTTGATTGCACCGTGTGAGGGTTACACTGCACTTCCTACAGAAATAACGTTGCAGTCAAGTTTCCCTAAATCAAGTCGCCATTACATCATGAGTGATCAAGCTTCCAAGGTGGCAGGACTACAGAGCAGGTACGACCTTGACGTTGGATAGGCAAAAGTTGACCAATAAGGACTCGGCTTGGATGGGATGATATTGTTATTAGAAAAATCTTTCAAAATAAAGCATCAGTCAAATGCGTACAATAGTTTCACGTGATTAATAAATATTTCAAGATTGTCTAAGGGTTGTAAATACTTCAAAGCAAGGTAAATTCTATATAAATACTCGTCCATGAGGCATAGAGCATTTTTCCACGAGTCCCTTCAGATTTGTGAAGATAACTTTTCAATCTAGACCACATGGCTTCTGTGTTATTCGTGTGAATTCCTGTTGAGGGATCCACGAAGTGCTGGCTGCGAACGACCATCTGATGACTTTATTTAAGTCTTGATAGGCACTTGTATGACGTCAAATCATCGCTGTAAATTGTTCTTCCTCGTTCAACATACTTCCTAATAACCTGAATCAAGGTAGTTTTTTCGGTCAGGAACTTTAACAGTGTCCTTTTCCTATAGGAAGAGGATATGATGTAGGTTTTAATATAAAAACTACCTACCCACACTGAATGTACGTTGCGTCTTCGACTATATTTCCGCTTTCTAAGAACCATTTAATCGATCTCATTGGCTCGTCCCTATTCTATAGTCCTGCCACTATTTACAAATTGGCCATTTACTTACACCTAGTTCGCAATTATTTACCTTAGAGATATTTAGGCTAGAGAAAGACATGGGCGGCATACATAAAATAAGACGATAAGTATAAACTAAGAGCATATGGGATATTCCGTGATCACGGGATAACCAGTCGAGTGGTACCACTCACTTGCAAAATCTAAAGTGGCGCTCAACTACATCCCGAAGGTGAGGACATTTCCTGCCTTAAATCCAACCTTTTTGAATTGACTGTTTTCACCGTATAGCTGAGGTCAAATATCCAATATTTTTTAACAAGCTAGGTCAAACTAACTGATTTCTTTCCACTTGCGTCTTGATTTTATGGTAGGATTTCAGCTCGTTAACAGTATCTAGTGTTGGAAACCTAGCTACCCGATTGCGTAATACCCTCTAGTTGTGGCAGTTGACTCGTAGACAGGTATCACTTCATTATCAATATCTGTGTAGCCAATTGTTGTACACTAACTGATGTCTTCGCGCTTGCTTCTTGAGTTTTCTGATTCCTGTTTAGGTTCTTTGGCTTCTAACGATAATACGCTAGCTACGCAACCACCCTAGTCCTGACAATTTCAGCCGGCCTGTTGTTCGTTTGCTATTTTAATTTAATTTTTTCTACCTAATCTCTACTTGATGTTTATTTTTCTAATAATACTTAACCCTTATATATTTATTCATAAGTACAAACCAGTACTTATCCATTCACAGTCCTCTTAAGCCCTGCCCATAACAGTGGGTAGATGTGTCATAAAGCAGCGAGTTCGCAAGAACCCATATCAGTCACACTATCGAACAGTCAGTTCACTCACTGTGAGACAGAGGCAGTAGAACTGAAGTGAAAGGGTGCAGAAATATGGGACATGTAATCTGAGCACCCGTTGCCATTATGATGAGTGTGATCAGCCGTTGCTACAGACACAAAAGTTGGAACTCTGTGAGTGCTTAAATTATCACTCGTCTTCTTCTCGAATAACCTTAGTGTGGAGGCTGGGATAACGACAGCGAGTCCAGCATTCCGAATGAAGTAGACACTCAAGGAGAAAAGCGGAACCTTACATGCGTATATACCCTTCGGCGGTGTCTCCTCTATGGGTTGCCTAGCTGAGGACAGCAGTAGACTCCAAATAATGCAGTCATAACCAGCTTGACAGGACTCATCAGCAAAGTACATGCTGCTATCGAGCCTCCTCCTGTTCTCCTGTAACTGGGTGAAAATAGACTGAGAGTATTTTGTCATCATCATTTGTCTATCGAATGTAACGTCTTTTCACATTTTCTAAGACATCTGCGTCACATTCAAGAAGGATATGTGCAACGAGGTTGTGTGTCTAAAAATAGAGTCTAGCACAAGTCTTTCAGATGGATAAGAAACGTTTGGCGGTATGCACACCTGACTTCCTTCGCCCAGAGTGTAACAAATATTAGTGATTAACTGAATCCCTCTTGTGATTGTGGCCTGTGTTGACGGTGTTAGTTAAGATGGAGTTTAAATGGTGCTGTGTTGTACCGTTGGGGTAGAATGTCAACAGAGGTAGTAATCTAACTTCTGCGCCCTTGTGGTACCTTCCTATAACGGTCTGTGAATTTGTGTATGGCTTCCCCAAATGATGAAACTACCTTAGGAATAAAAAAATTCTCACACCACATAGTTAGAATAAACTATGTCCTAAAGTGTTCCTCTGTCTGGTGATAATGATGGATATTAAAGTCTTTTAACGGATATCGGCTAGAAAAGATAACTTAATGTTCGCATGAGATTTTAAAACTACGATTTTCTAGTCACATCTCCAAATAAACTAGCTCTTTCAAGATGACTGAATTTAATTTAGCAGTTACCAAATGGTTTTTAATTACATTAGTTGTAGAAATGTGTTTCCTACTTGTAAGTACTGTTTCTCTAAACTCCTCTAACTGAACTTATAGAAGTATCTCAACTTTTCCTCCCAGCTTTGTTCAAAATGAAAGATTCAGTGGAGGCTCAACTTCGAGATCAACAAGCTGGTTTTCGTAAGGATCGGTCGTGCACGGACCAAACCGCAACACTACGGATCATCGTTGAACAATCATTTGAATGGAACTCGTCACTGTACATCAACTTCATTGATTATGAGAAGGCGTTTGACAGTGTAGATAGGAGAACACTATGGAAACTTCTTCGACACTACAGCGTACCAGAGAAACTCGTCAACATCATCCGGAACTCTTACGATGGAACACAGTGCAAAATTGTGCATGGAGGACAACTGACAAATGCATTCCCAATGAGGACCGGAGTCAGACAAGGTTGCCTGCTCTCACCTTTTTTCTTCCTCCTAGTGGTTGACTGGATCATGAAGACCTCCATATCTGAGGAGATGCACGAAATTCAATACACAAGTAGGATGCAACTCGATGATTTGGACTTCGCAGATGATCTAGATCTTTTAGCACATACACACCAACAAATGCAAGTGAAGACAACCAAGGTAGCAGCAACTTCAGCATCAGTAGGCCTGAACATACATAAGGGAAAGAGCGAAATTCTTAAATACAACACAGGGAGCACCAGCCCAATTCAACTTGATGAAGAAACTCTGGAAGAAGTGAATACTTTCACATATCTGGGGAGCATCATCGATGAACAAGGAGGGTCCGATGCAGATGTAAAGACAAGGATTGGCAAAGCCAGGACAACATTCCTACAGTTGAAAAACATATGGGACTCAAAACAAATATCAACTAACCTCAACGTCAGACTCTTCAATTCGAACGTGAAGACAGTCCTACTGTATGGAGCTGAAACTTGGAGAGTTACTGCAAACATCATCAGACGGATACAAGTATTTATAGACAACTGCCTACGCAAGATACTGAATGTTCGTTGGCCGGAAACCATTAGCAACAGCTTACTATGGGAGAGGACAAACCAACTTCCAGCCGAAGAGGAAATTAGGAAAAGACGTTGAAAATGGATAGGACATACATTGCGGAAACCATCAGACTGCATCACGAGACAAGCATTAACACGGAATCCTGTTGGAAAACGGAAAAGAGGAAGGCCAAAGAACACACTTCGTCGAGAATTGGAAGCAGACATTAAAAAGATAAACAGCAACTGGAAACAATTGGAAAGGATTGCTCAGGACAGAGTTCAATGGAAAATCCTGGTAAGCGGCCTATGCTCCTCAGCGAGGAGTAACGGGTGTAAGTAAGTAAGTAAGTGTTCCGCTTATACAATTGTTCCATTAAATGACACTTTACAGTGCACAATTCTTACCAGTTGAGTGGTATTTGCACTGCTTATGTATCTGCTTGAGAAATGAGTCACTGCATGGTCTCTGTGTCTGTTCTAGAAACAGAATCGGTCACGATGGTGCAAGCTCATTAACTCATTACCTTCTGTTGAATTATTCCTCCCTAAAATTATTTTATACTTCTAAGAAATAATTCTTCCTCTCCATATGATATTCATCATGACCATACTATTTTTGCTGCCATCAAAGTGGTTACTATTTCTACCAATTTGTCGTCTGTACTGCTGTAACTCTCAGGTACGGTAACTTAGACTTATTAATATATACACTTTGTTCTATGTTGTGCATACATACACAAAATTTACAGGCATGCTTGTCATACTCATTTTATATGAGTGCACGTTATTATGCTTTAAAGAATTGTAAGCAGTGAAAAGGGTGTATAACAGTTTAACTGGGACAAGGTATTTTCAGCAAACGTCGTTCCGGAGTACACACACAGAGTTGCATTGTATGCAGAAAGTTTCTTAGACTACAAGAAAGATTGCTAAGGGACAATACTTTGGAATGCATTAATGAAATGGTCATTGTATTTTTTAATTTTATTTTTCATCACATATAACCTATTTACACTGAGTGTTGTAAAGAAACTGTTCTGGGTTTTATCAAATGTGTATACATATACAATAATTAAAATTGGTTTACATGGTAAAACAATATTCAGAATAAAACGCCAACGTGAAGTTGTACATATATATATATATGTGACACTGAGTAAACAAATTATAAAAATATTCTAAAGAGTCCAGTAAGTGTTTATAGCTTGAATTCAGGGTGAATGGGATTATTAGACAACTAATAAGCTCAAAATAATAAAAAGGCCAAATTGTCATTGGAGTTGTGAATTGTAGTATAAGTGGTGATAGAAAATGGGTAAAAATAACTTGGAACAAAATGAAAATATGTACTAGTAACTATATGAAATAGATAAAAATCAACAGACGTTTGGTACGTGGGTACCATGTGATAAGATCTATTAGACAATCAATAGTCATACAGCTTTAATAATAAAGTCGAACTATGCTATTATCGGTGTAATGAAATTATGAATGATCACACACGTTGTATTTGAGGTGAAATTTCTGAATAAAGAAATGTGATTGTGCATAATTAAGTATATGATGTTGAAAATTAATAGGTAAATATAGCATAAATTCAGTCTGAATAAGTTTATTAAACAACCAATGAACCCATAATAATTAAACGGTCAAATTGCCATCATTATAGCGCGTAATTAGATAGTAAAATTAGAATCCCGAAGGTTAACATAACACTGGTAAGTAAAACATGCCTGTTATTAGCACGAACTATTTAATTCGGGCTTTTTACAGAATTATTTGCCATAATTTCAGTTACCTTCTAGTTGTTTCAACTTTCTGACGCAAGAGTATACGAGACACATTGAAACTGATAAGTCTTTCTCACCAGAGAGTAGTGTATCTACAGTTTCGTAATACTTAATGTGACACATTTATCAGTTTTTGACTATTAGTGCCACAATTTTTATATTTCATTACTAAAATGAGACTTGGGAATTTCAAATAAATTAAACATTGGAAAGGTTATTTATAAAAATGAGTGATATATATATATATATGTATATTTGTAATATTTCAATGTGTAGCAATTAAAATTTCAGACGTTCTGCAGCTTGGCGATAGTCACTTTTTCAGAGAACAAATGAATAACTGAATTGAATCGATACGAAGCTAAATAATACAATAAAACAAGTTAGGACCAAATAAGTTAGTTTTGGTTTGTGGGTCAGACTAATGGGGTCGTCAGAGGGTATAACGGTACGTAAATCGAGCAGTGGCATTACGCCTCTTGGCATACAATAGGAACTAGGCAAGTAAGCTGGCTTAATTGATGGTAAAAACCATGAAGCCTATTTTTATAGTTTAACTCCACATCGATTCACGGTGGCTGGAACAATTTGACTTCACTGGCTTTGGTAAAACGTAAATAAGTCCTAAACAATAATTCAACAAACAGTATCCTACTCTTACGAACGTGTGTTGGCCATCGTCTTGTCCCACAAGCATAACCACTAATTCTACGAGGGAATTACGGATATTCCACAGTGGACGACGATTCGGGTTATTAATAATCAGCACTGTAAATGCGCCAGCTTCCTTGGCATGCAACGACTTTTAGTATGGAGTGAAGACTTTCGCTTAGCGATAAATAGACTGGAAACTTTACATGTTTTTCACTGTACTCTTACCAGGGAATTTTGGTCCCGTAAGTCATACTTACGTTTTCGAACACATGTCAAGGCAGTATGATCTGTTATAATTTCTTTATGAAGAATTTTATAGAGTATCATAAGATTAAGTTTAATCCTTCTGACGAATAAACGGTCTAATTTCCATTCACAACATCCAGCATTGTAGGGTCGGCCGGGGGTTAGCAGCCTAGTATGATGCCGTTGAACCTTCTCTATTTTCTGCCGATCTAGTGAACACATGCAACTATAAATAACTGGGCAGTACTCAATTATATACATCCCCGTCCCTGAGACTCACGATAATGTATTTTTCTTAATATTATGTACTCCGGACTGCAACTATAAATTAACACAGCAAGAGAACCGTCAGCGGTACGAAAATTGCATTGAACTAGTTGGCACTAAAAATGCAGGTAATCACCTAAGAGCATCAAGTGGATATAAACATGTATCTCGAAACAGTTGTCTTTCAATAAGTAGGCTCAAATAAAAGGAGTATCGATTATCAAATATGGAGCATAAAGGTCGGGTACAACAGAGTAGTGTGTGAAGTGAGGAAACAGCCATAACTCAAGACATCTACGCACGAATATCATGTGTTAATTATAGCACATTATTCATGATCACAAAACACTGGGAATTAATGTACACTTACGTTACATGACTGTCTAACCTTATATAAAATTATTGTCGAAAATAACAACCATGAACCATAAAATCAACAATTTGATCCAGAATAACGTAAAAACCATTATGCTCTACTTGTAGTCGGCAAAACTTCAAAATAAGTAGACAATGGAGCCAATTAAGAGTAGCATTCGGTCAAGCAATCGAAAATCTAACCTCGCTTATGGTTTCGCGACTACAGTTCTCCACCTATACAGAAGGTAACCAAAGATCAATTAGAAGTAGATTAACAAGACACCCTCTTAAATCTTAATTGCATCATGCTACTCATAAACAGTGATAACAAACTAGTAAATAAGTGCCCGGGAACCCCGTTCAGTGTGGATGGGCAAAGGCATCGTGAAGATAGTGAACAGCCCAGCACTTGCTCATTTAGTAGAAACTGGGTATACTGCAAGCGTCGTTTTTATTAATGTGAGGTGTTAATAACTGTCTACCGAAGTCGGCAAGGCTCAAACTTCCTCAAACACCAAAATCAATTGTTGCTCGGTCTAAAATGCCAAAGTTCTAAGTTCAGAAAAAATATGTCCAACCGCTTCTCTCACTATGGCTAACGTCTGACCGAAGAAACCACTAATCATAAACTAGTTCAGTTTACTTAACGTATATATTGGCTTTACCTGTTTGCATATTCATAACTTTTGTTTTCCCTTCTCTGAAATCTTGTTTTTACGGCGAATATCTTCGCCCTATTATTACTATTATTTCTCATGTCTTTAATAAACATGTACATCATTTTGTTATTTCATATCGTTTGATATAAATTACACTTATTCTTTTTTCGTCCGAACACTGTTTTCTTTCCTGACTTGCATTCACATTTCTGATGTAAAATTCACTTCTATATGCATTCATTTTAATGATGATAATCATAATCACCCTCACAACAATTTCGACTGACGAACGAACTACTTATTTTGGCAATGACAACCCTAGATTCATTTACTGCAATCTAATCTTTAAAAATACTTTTAATTTAAACCAAGTTATCTGTTTCGGATTACCCGTCAGTTTAATTTACAAATGTGAAACCTGATGGGAACTTATCGAAATGAATATCCTTCGTTCACAATTACCCTATTTTAATACGGATGTGAGTTGTTGGGTAATTAAGAAACAAAAAGATATTTTAAAAAGAAGAGTATTTAACCTCAAAATTTACGTATAACCGAATACAGAAAAAAAAGAACAGCGAAATGTTTGCCTTTGTTCTCCTACTCACTTTATTAGGGCCAGTACAGCTAGGAACCTAGATAACTTTCTCGAAACATCACCAAAGACCTGGAACCAAACGAGCAGCTTCAAGACATGAGCACTACGAAACCACTAGGATGATACCAGCTTGTCACAACAATATGGCACTTTGAAAGATAGTACATAGCTTCCAATTAATTTACAGATTTTTAGTTACAAGCCCATTTTCGTTTAAATATCCACCTGGTTTACAATACCACATTTAAGCCAAACAGGTTAACCCAAGAGGACATGAATCAACTTAAAATATCGTCAGGTATTTTATCAAAGCCGTTGATTTGATAGCTTGTTGAAATCAGCGTATATTTATTTCCCACTATAATGCAAATGAGTTTGGCTTTACTTAAAAGCACTGTCCAGCAGAAACGAGAAAATATGAAATGATGCTGTGGAACAAGTATTTTGTTCTCAGTAGTTAAATTTAATAATTCTAATGATACGACCACAACTGATGAGTGAAGTAATTCTTTAAATTTGAACCTAATAATTTATGCATACTTAGTCGCTGCATCATAAAATTAGATTTGTTAAATAAATGCAATATAACCAGGCATCCCTACGAGTAAGAAAATTACTTCAGTTCCCAGTGAAATCTTAGAAGTATCGATGTTTCTAAAATCGCCTTAACTAATTAATTGGAAATGCCGAAAAATGAGATTCCTTTTTTCAGTTATTTGCTGTTGACATTAATTAATGATCAGTTTACGACATGAACAAACCAGAATAAAAAATGAAATCAGATAGTTATAAACTAAGTGGTTCAGTTGTATTATCCCAGGTGTGGGATATGAATGTTTTTGATTTTATTCTACATAATTAACTGGCAACACATTACAAACAAATCCTATCCTAAAAGCCAGTTTTATATCGCCCCAAGGATGATTGTGTTTCTCCAGCTGACGTCATACATTGAGATCTTTTAAGCCAAAATAAGTAGAATTCCACAGTAATTAATGCAAGTCATTAAATGCGCATACATTTTAGCATACAGTGTCGTTAGCTAAGAGGATAGGCAGTCCGTTCACCGCAGTTCTTTTAAAAAGCATGTACCAGCTACAGATTCTTACAATAGTCTTTGAGCCTCACTTTGAGTCTGAACGCTGGTTACCCTACACAGTTTTCCCAAACCGAAGTAAATGATGAGGGGTTCAAACTTTCAACTCAGTGTTTGGAAATAGGATGCTACAAATACTGGGTCAACAATTTGTCTGATGTTGGACCAATCGACAGCAGACATCCAAAAATGAAACCCCGAAACCTGGCTTTCGAACCACTAAGTTAAGTTGACGTTGAAAGAATATTAGTCTGCCGATCGAAGGATTCGATTTTTGACCCCTGTGTTAAAGCCTTGAGACTAACGTCACCCATTTTAGTTTTCATAGCTAGGTAGTATCGTTATATTACGTATACAAAAATCACGGATCCAAATCGTGCACGTTAATTCATACTCGACAAATGAGATTTTTCACTACGAACTAAGCAAACTCTGGTAGTGTATTTTCCCAACCTTAAAACCCCCTTTTCCAGTAACAATCGCTGTTATTATTATTAGATTCGAAAATTTCATACAGAATTCATGCTAGTTTACAGGCATGGTTATAATGATACAGAATTGTTAACTCCTACCCAAAGGGACATAAATTTAGGCAGAAGCAAATTCACGGATAGCAACAACACAAATAATATGCAAGATGCAGGTGTATGGAGATCAAAAAGAGTATGTAACGGCCCGCCACAAACTGATGGTACTTTGTAACCTTTCAGTTTCAGGAATACTTGAGTAGGGAACATTTGCTAATGAAAGCAATATGTTCAAGCAAGGAATGCCACAATCGCGAAACCGGAAAAATCAGATAATTGAGAGTTGTTTCAAGTAGTTATTTGTAGCATCCTGTACCAACATGACCATGTGTGAACAATCTCGTTACATAACGACGAGAACCGAAAAAGTGATATTAATGTATCATGATTAATGTACTTCATCTCCTATACATTAGGGAATACCAAAGAACAGGAATAACTAACAGTATGTCAGATACCTAAGGCTCCTCGTTAATGGCTATGGCATCTTAGATTACCCTCATTCTCCTTTACAAATTACTCCACAAGTTAGCCTTCTCCACTCTTAATGAAGTTCAATTTAAGCAAAACCCCTATAATCTTCGTAATAATATATCTAGCATTCCGGTCGGCACCATTGGAACCACTCTCCGAGCTAACTTTCTTTGTTTAATTTTCCGAAATATGGTACAGGCTACCAGTGGACATTAGGGCCTCCAAATCCCTTCCACGTTTATTAACTTACCCCACAAATTTTTTTCTTATGGTAACCTACGTAGCTTATTCCTTATAGCAGCAAACCGTAGTTATGCGCTTCAGATCCTAGGTCCCCGTAATATATAGATTATTCATATCCTCTTTAGAAGATACACTCTTCTTACCTTTGCTTTTTTCGCTTATATATTTCTGGATACACTAGTACGTTGACGGCTACACGTTATTCAACTTTTGTGGCGCTAAACGATCGTCTAGTTATCATCGACCTCTGGTGTTTTTCAATTTACAACTGTCACACCTGGCACAATACAATCTATATATACAATTTTGTTGCTTCATAGATGTTGGAATCGTATATACTATTCCACTAGTTTTACAGGTCTCAATATACTATATTTGTCGATGTCACCCTTGTCAAACTTATTTGTTTTATATCACTGTATGTAACTGTTCTTTTATGCATAACTATTATTGTAATATTGAGCCTTACGCTAAGCCTTTTACAAAATTTAACATATGTTTGTCAAAGTCTCAAGACTTTTTCATTAAAATTCATTTGGTGTCATCACAATATGTCTTATATATCAAACTGATCACGCTCGTAAAACTGACGTGTACCTGTTTTCAGGAATAAATTATTATTAGTAAAAAGAACAAACCGCATCGTAAAAGGGGGCAAGAGATTAGTCATGACAGCTTACAACGAGTCCCAAGATATGCTGGCCACATAGAGTGAGACGCTTTTTATTTAGTTTTTCTTCCGGAAAATATCGGTTATTGTCACTACTTTTCAAACGCTAGTATGACTGAAACCTATCTCTTTTATGTAGTTCATTCTCCTTTTTCATACAGATTACAGTTAATATTTTATTTCTTACCAAAAAAATTTATTTGTTCGGCTGCCTCATACTATGTAATGTGCCAATGTAATATCAATATATCCTTATTCATTTATCCATGAGTTATGACCTTTGATTAGTAGTTACTTTATCTATCTTATCTTTTGTTAATTATTCGCAATTATCTTCATGAACGCATTGGTACTTGTTATTAATATATACTGACAAACTACCAGTAGATTGGTATGGATTATAAATATATATACTATATAACAGTGTATAGCCTTGTTTAAAAACTGATTGAAAAAGAAACCCTCTGTTGATTTGTTCTTTTCAAATATATTCGAGTATTCGTTTTCTCCTGTACTGACATTCTGTTTTTATGACGCAAAATCAATTGATTGGTTTATCGAATGTTAATTAGGTGTGCTTGGTCGATACTTCACGTCTGCCCTATTCCCACTCAGTCCCAAGCCAGAGATAGAAGAACAAGACCATAGACCAACCAGACAAAATCAGAATCTGTATTGTATTTCTAAACATTCCATTATAAGTACATACATACAAGAGGGTAAGACCTTCATGTTTATGGACGACCTCAAAGTTATCTATACATTCTACCAAGATGACGGTCGAAATGTTAACGACATAATACAGTGAGATCTCAACAAACTAAGTGAATGTTGTAATAAATAGTTTCTTCCCCTTAATACACAAAAGTCAGGGTACATATATTTCACAGAATCTAACTCCGGGATCAACCTACACCATCATGAACATGGATTTCGTCAACTAAATAGCACCTGTGATTTAGGAGTAAGGTATTTAAAAAGTCTATCCTTTACCGAGCATGCTTTATCACAAGTCTCTAAAGCTCGCAGACTTAATTCTTTTATTCATCGTAATTATCATCTTAACGAATCTAAGGTTATTCTTTATGAAACCTCTGCTTGAGTACTGCTCAATTATATATAGTTGCATGTGTTCAATAGATCGGCAGAAAATGGAGAAGGTTCAGTGGCTTTTTACTAAGACACTAACCCCTGGTTGACCCTATAATGCTAGATGCTGTGCTTGGAAATTAGACCCTTTATGGGCCGGAAGGATTTAACTTAATCTTATGATACTCTATAAAATTCTTCATAAAGAAATTATAACAGATCATACTGCCTTGACATATACTCGAAAACGTAAGTATGACTTGCGGACCCAAAATTCCCTGGTAC
Source organism: Schistosoma mekongi (assembly GCA_034768735.1). Taxonomy (NCBI): domain Eukaryota; kingdom Metazoa; phylum Platyhelminthes; class Trematoda; order Strigeidida; family Schistosomatidae; genus Schistosoma; species Schistosoma mekongi. The sequence continues at coordinate 46,625,496 of CM068307.1, forward strand.
CTGATTGGTTATTTGTGTCCTCTCTCCCTGTTGCTTGTTCCTTTTCTTTATCTTTTCAGTCCCCAACTTTTGTGTCACGTTGAAAATACTGCTCAGAATCTATGCTGAATAGGGAAGTGCATCTTTATGGTCTATTCACGACACCTTGATGTGATGCCTCCGGTCTCCATTGCTCAACTACGAGGTGCTGTTCACACAAGGTCATGTCCGTACCTGACGTAACAAATGACTATTTCAAACAACCATCTAGTATCTAAATCTTCCTTGTGTCGCGTTTATGACACTCCTTTTCTTGAACTGATTACATATGTTAATAAGTGTTCTCTACATATGCATCCCTGGACACCTAGGATTAAAAAGTATCTTCCAGCTGAGGGTTGACGGTTTTCTTGTTTATATTTAATCTTACTGCATTTGAATCTAGTGTCTTGTAAATGTTGTAGTTAGTCAAGCACTCATTTTGGTAAAACTTTGTGTTCCTCTGTGTAAGAGTTAACCGTTCTGTATCATAATGACCATGCCTGTAAACTGGTGTGAATTCTGTACTAAATTTCAGAATAATAATAATAATAACTATTCCAAACAGCAAACCAATCAAGAATCTAACATTAATACAGAACAAAGAAGATAGTGGTAATAAATGGGGACAACTTGTACGCAACCAATTCACTGCAGTTTAAGAAATAATATACTAAGAGTAAATGTAGTAACCGGGAGGATAGCGTTAGAGGAACGTAACAACGACAGAAATGAACCGTTTACACTACTCACAAGCAAAATAATTGAAACAGTCCTCCAAAATACGGTCCTAAAAGTTCGTTACTTTTCTTTAATCACCTAACATAGCAGTTGTCCACGTAAATTCCAACCGCACTTTCCACTATCAGCTTGTTCCAGTTTGTTTACGCTTTGGATTAGCAATATGTCAGTCTGTTTGCAGCTGACAGGAAGTAAAGAAGATGAAATGGATCACGTTATTCAATACAACTTGATATACTTCTCAGAGATAATAAATTATAATTCACGATTACTTCCCTAACATCGACGAAATTAATTAATTATATAGACAAAAGAAGAAAGCGGATTTATCCTGACTTTAAATTAACTCACTTAGTTTTTGACATCAGTTTACAAGAACCTGGTAAGGCACTTATACTGGATGATCGGAAACGGCGTTTAATGTTCATATGTCTAAGTACGTACAATAAAAAACGAAACTTAATGTAGGACACATTATTTACTAGGTGACGGACATGATACTGATATCTGAAAATATGTCAAAATAATGGGTACATAAAAGGCCCCAAATTCATAAGGTTTTGTTGAATCTTCCTTTACTAAAATTATAAGACCAGATTCATATATTCAAAATTTACAGGTTCTAGTATACCAATAACATATTTTGATGAAAACCTTTCGTTGGGTTATTTCCTAATGCATTCTTTTGAAAACTTTTTTCATTCGTATATCCAAGATGAGCTTTATTTCCAGTCACCTAATCCATCTATTTACAGTCTTTAAAGCTGATATTTAACATGAATTTTCGTTTTTCATTTGTCTATGTGTATTCTCAGCTTGTATGTTTTCAAGAATGTTCACACTAGTGGACATAGAAATTATTCCTCAATAATTACCGCCTTCATCCCACCAATATATCTGACATGCAGTTATATGAGCGTTCAGTTGAAGTAGATGTAAATATATTTCATGATAATAAATATCTACAGCATACATTAAAAATTTCATTTACCCATAACCCACTTTAAAATTTTTGATATATCTGTATTACGTTATGCATTCTGTAATCAATAAACAGGCACCGAAACCTAATTCAAACTGCAAAATTGTTTCATTAACATACGCTAGTAAAGTTATTCAATGTTTCATGAGGATACAACAACTGCGTTTCCTTCAACTGTATTTATCCCGTTTCCCAAGCTCTATAAATACAGAAAATTTGCTGAAACAGAATACGTTCTGCAAGCCTCTCCATTCATTGAAGAGATTTATAAAGTGCTGGTGGCTTTAGCTCAGTAAACTCAGTTGGTCTGGGCGTTAGTAAGTGTTATTGATTAAAAGTAATGGTAAATTTGCACAAAACTGGTATCAGGATTTCAGGAGCACAATTGTCATCATAATAGCTGGGCGTCAAGATAGGTACTTCTTTGTAGTAACACCTTGCAAACAATGAAGTGCAAGGTTTTGGAAGGTTTTTCTTTAAAACCCCAGGCGGATTTCGAACCTCACCAAATGTACATGAAACAATATGCTTTGAGATGCATGCTGAATGCTCTCATGACGGAGTTGACTTTTTTAAATTAAGTATTCAACAGTAATTTTAATATCCAGATAAACCAACCGCTAGAAAATACAGGGCCAAATCTGCTGCTGCAGCTATAGATATTAGAAAAAAATCGGTTAAAATGATACCCAAGCCAATGCGAAAAACATTACCAGTAACAAAATCTGGAGAGTTGGTTGGATTCGATAACTTGCTTTCAGAAACCTTCATGTGATGTGTGACTGTACTGTTTTACATATTTGTGACTCTTTATAACACTTGTTAAAGTTTGGGTAATTTTTGAGGGGTTGAAAAAGATCTAACCAGTTGTTAACTTAATGAACTGGCTCCAGAACTGTCAAATGTATTGAAAAACCTGGTGGGTTACTAAATGAATGGGCACAGCAGCAAAACTGTCGATCTGTTGTGGTGACACAGTGCATGAACTGCACACAATGTCTGTCATTGAATTCGAGAAGTGCATTAACTTTAGACGGGCTCTCTACCAGAACACTGCATGTCGAGCCAGAGCTTACGGTGGGCTGTCGTCAGAAATGATTACTCCAAATGATGTTCTCCAAGGTTATCGGCCTCCCATTTTTATTTGATTTTATCATTTACCTCCTATAGAAGTTAACATTTTCGTCGTCTGACTTTTTAGGGGTTGATCTCTTTCCAGGAACAAAACTTACTCAGAATGTGCAGATGACATTGTCCCATTGAATGAGGATGATGGCAAGGTTCTGAGTCTTTTTTCCACCCTAATCATCAATGCATGTTTCGGATACGATCCTCCCTACCCGAATGCAAAATGCTGCTTTAGGATTGGCTCACGTCGGTGCCGAAATTTGGGGGCAAAGTAGTTGAATGTGATAACTATTTCACTCATCCTGAAAGTCTTGCCAGTTTCGATGGTCTGTTATTCGGTGAAATCTTGGCTCGTATACGTGAGGCATGACTAGCTCTTGGGAATTTGCGTCGTTTATGGTGTTGGTGAGACATCCGACTAGTGACCAAAAAACGCGTTTACTGCGCAACAGTTCGATCAGTTTTGCTCTATGGTTGTAAAACATGACCATTAAGGATAAGGGATATTCGTAGGCTTTCAGTATTTCATCATAGATGTCTTCGAAGCATTACTCGTGATCACTGGGACTACTGAGTAATCAATAGGTGGGTTAGGAATAGAGCACTAAGTAAATACGGTAAGTCTATTAATGGAGTAAAAAATCCTGATCAGCTGAGGTGGTTAGAGCATGTGTTACGTATGCCTGATCATTGCTTACCTCGACAATCAATGTTGTCTGATGTGGGAATAGGCTAGAAGAAAGCTAGGGGCAGCCAAACCAAAATATGACACCAGTCGATGAAGTCAATGACAGTTGGGCTGAGTCATGTCAATAGGTGTAGACTACCTGGTCGCGGTCAACGTGATGGTCGTAAGCAATGGTCAGAGACTTTAGGTAATAGTGCTTAAAATCGTTCTCAATGGCGTAGTCGCATCCATTATTTGTCCTACTCCAAATTCTAAGCTTCTGAATTAATCATAATTTTCCTTTTATTGAATCATATTTTATTAAATATTATCTCAGATCTCCATTCCTTTCCATTAATACTACCTCCCTTACTCTGGGATTTGATTTGATAATGTAATCTATATCTGCTAATGGGGTCATGGCAACTTGGAGTGATGTACGCACATACCAAGTTCTACTTTGTAACTAACCCACTAAATTCGTCACACAGATATTAAACTGAACTAATCAAGGGGTAGTGCTAGATCCTTAAAATCAAATTATTTGGGGACTTTAATAGAAGGTTGTGTGCTGATTTTTGCAAGCCTGATATTAGGAAAACGTTCAGTAGAATGTAACATTAGGTTACATTTAGTGTACCAATTCAATACAGATTTCGCATAGTAATCACCTTAATAAAATTGGTATGTATACCCATGTACTGTACACTTCATTGCTTGTCTTCCTGGGTGCATGTGATTTATAGCATTATACTCTAGTTGGACTTGTCTTTATAGTTGGCCGGGCAGAAACTTAGAAAATAAAAGAAACTTCATCGTCTGCCAGGTGCGTTGTTGGTCATTATTTTGTCAATGATCGTTTTGAATTTGTGCTCTGAGAGAAAATGTAGCAGACATGTATAGAATTAAATGTACTTTCTTGGGGCGGATAAAATCGATATTATAAACGACTACGAAATGTGATATGATAAGCTCGTACACCCTGAATTTACAAGCGCATATAATGCGGAATAGGTAAAATAGTACTACTAATGATGTTTTTGCGGTTTATTCATTGGTAGATGGTGAAGCTGTACTTGTTGTCTATACGTGTTTTCTGTGTCGACACCAAAGTATCGCCATCAACACAGTTACAAATAGAGAGTAAATTTGACCCAAATAACTTATTAATCACTTATTTACTGATATTAAATAACCATCAGAAACTGTAATTGTAGGTGCATCATGAAACACTGCAACTAGACGATAAACACGATGGATGCAGTCAAGTTTCACGTGTTATTTATCAAGGGTATAGCTAAAGCATAGTATAGGAACAAAGATTCGCGGCTACCAAACTATCAGCATGCATCAGCTGCATAAAAGCTAATCAACCTTTGGGATTTGTTTACCATTCTTAGGTGATCAGATAGCAGTATTTATGCGGATAGTTTATCGGAAAATAGATGATAATATTTAAAGGGATATAGCAATTTTACATATCTAATAAATAATTCCGAGTTTAATCGCAAATAATTGCAAGTACAGGCTGACTGTGAATGCCTCCCCACCACTAAAATCTTTAGAAAAAGTCGGCGATTTACATATGAGTAGATATACACTACTAGTTCCATCTTTATCCAGATATGCGTACGGTTCTCAACATAAATATCGTATTTTTGATCGTTCTGGTGAATAAACTATGTCGTGGTGAGTGTTATTTTTCTAACTATCCTAAGACGTATTCTAGAGGCCATAATTCAAACTAGTCGAATAGTATCCTTTTTTTGCTTAGTAGTAACTAGTATACTGCATCACACTTCTCCCTATTTGAATTGAAAACGGAATAATTTGCTGGAATAGATGCCACATTCGAAATATTAATCACAAATATGGTGCCAACTTAAACGTTGTTGTATCGGTATTAGGTTAGGGTAACTGAAATAAGTTAGTGCTGTGAATCTGTTTAACAGTAACTAAACAGATGCTTTTCTACGATAACTTCCCATCAAACAGAGGTGATAGATTCTATCACCAGCTGACTAAAATGAATCCCCACTTAAACACAGATACACAATGCGACAAATGAATATGGCTTACATTTAGACCCCACAGTACAGTAAAGTAAAATAGGGGACATCCATAGGAAGTAACGTGTACCACAAAGACACACATAACCATCCTAATAGAAGAGAGCGTTATTACAGAAAGTGAGAACAGTAAGACGCTACCAAATACAAATTACAGAAAACTACCCAATACTGTAAAACGAAGGAACATTCACACGGGCACAATACGTATTTCACACTTACTCTCTAGTAATTAGACAACAACCAGGTTTTACTATTTATTTATAAGTCCGGTTATAACCCGAATCCTCATTTTTAGTTCCAACGTTACTATAAATTTCAAGACCTAAATTACGATCCAAAGCCATGCTACTAGCGTCAAGTCCTAGTTTTAAATAAAAATCCTAAATTCCATACTATGGATGCTACTTGCAGACTTAAGTCTCACTCGTGTGCCAAAACCTAATACATACTTATAATCTGAACATTTTTTCTAAGTCATCTAGTTTTACACTTTTGAACTCCGGAGATCAGGTAAAATGGTATTTTCCGTCAAATAAATGGGATGCCTGTCTTTGTTGTTCGAAGTAATACATCCTTCTATTTGACCTCTCTATAGAAGTAATATCAGAATTAACACTTCACCCAAACATACCGCTGGTACACCATCTATGTTACCATCATCTGTGACTCGGCAAACATTTCAGTTTCTCCATGAACCTGAAATCCAACAGGCCAATTAAGTCTTGATGGTATGTATCTTTGATTGCTGTTATTTTTGGAGAAGGAGAATATAATCTTAGAACCTCTCATAGAGTTGTTCATCATGTCTCCGAAGCTCACATCTCACGGAATGCAAGAACGTTTTATTAGGTTCTGTTTTCAGTAACGCGCAAAGAACTTTGGTCTAATCACCGATAGGCAAGTCCTACAGTTTTCTTGTCGAGGTTCTAGTGAGATTCATTAGGAAGAGGCTGCTTTGATATGAGGTGACAGCATATTAAGTCCAGAACATTAGAAATTTCATATAGACTGATCCGTTTAGAAGAACCTTCCCATTCCAAGATAAAACCAAGTAGCTGCACACACCAAATGACTACCTAAAGACACAGCACTCTCAGGTTTTAGGAAGATAATCTTGCATAAGACTTACTCACCTACAAATTTTAGTATAACCGGGAAAATGTGAGCTTGGGTTAAAAAATTTAGTACAGTGACAACGTGGCATAAGGTTGTGTAATATTCTATGAGAGTGGAAGTTTGCAGCTAATCGGGTACCACAAAGTTATAAAATCAAGCCCACTGTTAATTTTGTTACATTTTCGAAAGCATAAACCTTTCGTTCATTTTCACTGTTATTCGCAGACGACACTAAAGTTTGGAAAAGTAATGTTCAGGGGAGCTGAGACAAGAACTACGACACTATTTAAGCAACTAGTCCATGGTTGGTTGGGGATGTTAGTAAACTCGGACAAATACGACGACTAGGTACTAAGTTAGTTGCAGGACCCTCCTGCCTATCATGTGGATAGCGACTAGAATATTTAGATTTATTTCTCATGCCACATAATGAAAGTAAACTTGACCTCATTTTAGCATTCCATATTTTGAGTGATGCCCTGGGTACTAACCTGTCCTAGTTTTCTACACCATCTAGGACTAGGCAAATTTGAGGACACTATTAAAAGGTGTCAAAACCACAGTCAAATAAACTTTAATTAATATTCTGGTTTTCTCACCTAGCTATCAACATTAGGAACACCTTTCTTGAACAAGTTGCGTCGATACCATCATTAACACTTTCAAGGAAGAAAAATAGGCTCTTATTAGGAAGCGTACTTCAAGAATTAACACAAGTCATCCGACCTCCCATCCTTGGAACTGAAGCTGAAACAATGGTATGCACATTAATTTTAAAGTTTCGACAACATAGGTAACGCTTATCTGGAGAGCGTCTTTGTAGTCTATTCATGATGCCTTAACGTAATAATTAAGATCCCCGTCATTCTCTTGCGTGCTCCTTCTCACACAAGATTATGACGTTACAATTGGCTATTTCGAACAACCATCGATTATCTAAACTTACCTAGTGTCACGTTTATGATACTCCTTACGTGAACTGATTGCATACACTGGTAAGTATTCTATACTCATGTATCTCTGGACACCCAGGATCACAAAGTACATTTCAGCTAGGGGTTGACGGTTTTCTTACTTACACTTAATCTCCTTGCACAAGAATATAACGTGTTTTAAATATTTGTAGCGGTAAATAATCCCCAAAGTATATAGTTACATAGGTCCTCAACACTGATGCTGACCATGTTTGTTTTAGTGGACACAAATAGTTGAAGGCCCTCGGTCATGCATCATCAACAGATAACGTCGCGCCGCACCATGGGGAGCATCTCTTTGTCTAGTTTGCCAGCCAGACGTTGCTATCCTATTGCCGCCCTATTCATGATCAAAAATAACTACTCTTCCATCCTTCACTGCCTTCTGATTTATTCTCATTCGCAAGAGTGGGTTCGATCGTTAGAAGTTGCTCTGGTAATACCGCAAACATAACTTGTCATATACCGAGTGCACCTCATATTATTGCAATCCAGGCACATATCTCTGTGATACGTTATGTTTTATTGTGTACGAGCTAATCTCCCTGTATCATCACGACCATGTCTGTAAACCGGCGTGAATTCTGTACTAAATTTCAGAATAATAATAACAATCAGTTAGTTGTTTTGGACATTTACGAGGCCGCAATCACAAACAAAAGTCCGTACATCTAATTATTTAGGGGGATTACTTACCACTACAAACATAAATTAACCACACTAAAATCCATGTCTGACAATCAGTTGTTTTATGATAGATAGATCTTCCCTGTACATTTAGACAATTAGTAACTAGCGCAAATATTTGTTTAAACCACCATGAACAGTGGCGCATTATTCGGCTTCGCTACTGCCACGTGTTTATTGCTACCGTTGGGCGGTCTCTCGCCAAAATTATGACATCTCCCTTAGGTAACAAGCAGGAAACCCAGTCACTTAGCCCCCCCTCATTTTTCTTAGGAATAGTGAAGCAAGTATGTTATTTCCTCACTACTTGGCCCATCTTTATGTAAATTTTCTTTCATGTAAACTATTGTTTAATTGTTCGATAGCTCGTAAAAACACTATTTTAAATCCTTACCGATAGTAACGGTTGTTTGTACTTTGTAGGTTCTAGCAGGCGATACCATTGTAATACGTGATAGACCTATAGATGGCCCTCCTCCTGAACGAATAATTGTTTTATCGAATATATCATGTGGTCGTGTTGCTCGTAGGCCTACGTCAGGATATCCTACTGGAACACCAGAGGATCCCTTCGCATGGGAAGCGAGAGAGTTCTCTCGCACTTTACTAATTGGAAAAGAAGTTTGCTATTCTGTTGAAACAGAACTGCCTTCTGGACGCAAGTATGGGTGTGTTTATATAGGTTTGTCTCGTGTTCATTCATATATTTTTTTTGACAGGAAAAAGTACCAATGGCGAAAATGTTGCATTGTCCTTAATCGAACATGGTTTAGCTGAAGTGAGGAAACTAAGTCCGACAATAGCTGACAAAAATAAAATGTATCAACAACTCGTAACCGCACAAGACCATGCAAAATCACTTGGCAAAGGTCGCTGGTCTTCAAACTCCGCTGTTACGAGAAACATTATTTGGTCAGTTGAAGACACTCGTAGCTTTTTTGAAAAGTACAAAAACCAGCCGCTTAGAGCTGTTGTCGAAAGCGTCCGAGATGGGTGTTCTGTGCAAGTCTTCATTTTACCGGAGTCTCTCAGTGAAAAGCCGAATACATTTGTATACCTCACTGTTACAATGACAGGCATTAAGTCGCCATCGACCCGTTACGAAAATGGCAAATTGGTAAGCTCGCACATTGTTGTTTCATAATTATTAGGTCGCTGAACCGTGGGGTCTTGATGCACAATTCTTTACCGAATCCAGATTGCTTCAGAGAGATGTTACTATATTGTTGGAGTCCATATTTAATCAGAATTTTGTTGGAAGCATACTCCATCCAAATGGAAATATAGCTGAGTTGCTGTTGCGTCAAGGTCTTGCACGCTGTATTGATTGGTACCTCAACTTAGTAAGCATTCCAGGCGCTGCCGAAGCATATAAAGCGGCTGAAAAATTTGCAAAAGAAAAGCGAATGCGCTTGTGGGAGAACTACCAACCTACGCAAGCGATGGAAGTACATGTAGACAGTGTCAAAACAATCGTCCCTGGAAAAGTTTTCAATGGGTTTGTAAGTGATTTCACATTTGTAATCATATTACTGTCTGTTTGTCGCTTCTAAATAGAAATAAATGTCAAGCACTAGGTCTTGTTGTCACTTAAACCTCATTTTCGACACATTTACCTTCGACTTGTGTTAAAAGTGATATTAAACTAGTTAGTTAAATACAGATATTCTATACTCGTTTATTTCAACTTGTTGTGTGAGGGTTAGTAATGCTTTCTGAATTAAAATAAATGGGGCATGGATGCAGCCCAGTGTAAAATGACTAACACAAAGCCACCACTACTAGTAAGGTTGTATCTAGAGTTAGTTCGAATAGAAGCCGGTTTTAGATCATACACGGCATTATGATTAAACTACTTTTAGCTTCATTGTTTCTTGATTCCAATATTTCTTGAGTTGTGTTTAACAGCTAAAAGATTAGTTTAGGTATCACGAAAACTAGGCAAAGTAATCGAAAATGTCATAATGGTAGTTAACTGAAAGTGGAGGTTTGTGTGATCAATTTTACCTTAGGGTACACAAGTCGTTCCCTGTGGAAACGCGGTTTCGAGTATTTACTAGACGGACCATAGATAAAATAACTACTTAACTAATTACTTTTTGTCTCCATCACTAACATTTACTTGGTCGCCAATATGCAAGCTATACCGATTATGATCTCTACTGCATGAATAACTGCATTTTATCGATATATGTTTCAAATGAAAAGCGAATGTGGTATTCTGATTAATTTAGTAGGATAGCTTCTTTTTAATAAAATATCTTAAACTCAGGAAACTAATAAGCTATCAGAATTTCCGCTGATGATTAGTACTTTGTTTTATCAATATAGAACCCGGCTGGTTATTACAAGTAATTGTACTATTATTTTTTTTCCGATTACCGGTTTCTTTGATTTGGTACCCAATCGTTTAATTGTTTATCGTCGCTCTAATTCATCGATACGCTTCACATATTCCAGCATGTTTCATGATAAGCGTTTTAAATCGTCTGATCCTTGCACGGCCTATCCAAGGAGTCAATATTTTTCCGGTCGGGTTTGTGTCCATGTATATTGATTTTAGAAAGTATACATTGTATTAACTAGCAAGAGATTGGTGTTTTGCTTAAAGTAATCTGTATGGCTAACCATCATAGTTGTCACTTTCATCCTACTGTTTACTCCCAACTTCCGAATTCTATTATTTTTTTTATTTTATTTGTTATCCACTTCTAGATGATAACATTTTCCTTCTGTTCTTATGCTTCCTTACATATGATTCTACAAGCTCAAATTTTTGATAAACATTGGGACTCAATTATTCTCTTAAGTCTTAAGAAGGTATCAATATTCATTATATGAATAACATTAAAAATGTCTCACTAAACTATTAGTATTGTGATTGACTTTCGAATGCAAATGTCTGAGCTTTAGTACCTAGAAATCATTGTTTGTTACTTTTGAAAGCCTAGATCCACATTGTTTTTATCCCTAGATATGTGAAGTTGGCAACGGTGACAATGTTTCAATCAAATGCTCAGATGGTGTTCATAAGCTTTTTCTATCCAGCATAAGAGCTCCTCGACCCCAAATTGGCAATAAAGAAGAGGAAAATACTGTCCAACGTGACCGCATTCGTCCACTTTACGACATACCGTACATGTTTGAAGCCCGAGAAATCCTTCGCCAGTTTGTTGGGAAACACGTAAGTGGATTTTAAACGAATTAACTGATTGTCTACATCTTGTTAAATGCTTCAAGAAACAGTATTTTATTTTACAGAAAATATAATCCACATATAAGTAAGTGTGCTGCATCTTATTTGATATGTAGGTAACTGCCCAAGTTGATTACATCCAACCGAAGACATCTAATACTGTTGACGAACGTGTCTGTGCTACAGTTCGAGCCGATGATGTTAACCTAGCACTACTCTTAGTTTCAAAAGGCCTGGCCTCTGTTATTCGTTACCGAAACTCCAGTGATCCTCGTACTGTATATTACAGCGAGCTTCTTGCTGCAGAGGAAGATGCTCAGTCTAAGGGGTTCGGGATGTATTGCAAACAAGATCCGCCAATTCATCGTGTTGCAGACCTCACAGGTAATACTTCTTACATTCCGCTCTCAGATATCTCTATGTGTTTACATTATGTTGGTATCCAGTACTTACATTTCCTTATACTTAAAGCATTTTTTTAAAGCAAACTTACTAAAATTCGTTGGTAAGGATCGGACGGTTTCTTAAACAGATAAACGGAGCATTTTGACCAGTTTTTTAATTTTTTATTGATTAACCTCTCACTTTCTCACTCGCTTAAAAAGGAGATTTGCGTTAGACCTTCAATCACTAAATTTGTTCAGGAAGCTATAGGTAACTTGATATACAAGGATGAACCTGGAGTGGGGGTCTTCATCCCTTTCTCATTTGACTAGTAATCATCTCTTTTATCAGTTTATATCGAAGTAAAAGTACAGGCGTAATGATCTTCAAATATTTTGTTAATAAGTACAGTTTCTTTGATTAACCGAAACGATTGAAGTTCATGAACAATAGATTAATTATCTGTCCATCCCAACCGTTGGTCTAAAAATCATGTTACCTAATACATTTCGCATTGCAAGCAGCGCGAAGCCTTATTTATCTTAAGTTTTGACCTTAAGAGAACATTCTATTCCTTCAATCAGGTCTAGTTGCAACGTTTGATACAATCGTAATCACAATCATGATGCTTTCAGTCACTAGCTTTCACAAAGTTTTATCCAGGTTTATTAATGCATCAATTATGCAACTGATTTTAGATTAGTTTGGTTGTTTAATAAATTGGTCTTCTTCCAATACAAAGTGCTCCTTCATAACTAGTCTTCCCGAGTGCCCGACCGTGCTGCTACCTTGACGTGGTGGTCGGGCTTGCCTATCGTGATGACTCAATCGGGCCATACTGGCTGGAACAATCGTTCATCTAGGTCCTACCATGCCAGGCAGGTCGGTTGACGAGTGGTGAGACCAAAAGCAGCAAATATAAGGTCCGAGGACGAAGTCGTACTGCCGGCTGTACAGAGGTGTGACAGCAGTAAGGTGTTTTCTTCGGACAACCAGCATAGCAGCCGTTATGTATTGAAAAATAAATACTCTGTACCCTTGATAACTGCCAATCAGAATACGGATACGTCAGCCCCACGACTATCAACCCCTAAAACCGGAATAGAGAAGACAGCAGCTACTAGCCAACCAGACAATCAATTCAGTCCAATTGCCGGTCATATTGTATTTTAATCATGTCTTTATACATACACAAATTCAGACCGCACAGCAAACCAATTAGGGGTTTCACATTAATACAAGACAGAAGTGATTGTGACAGTGAATAGGGGTAACTTGTACACAACTAATTAACTGTAGTCCATAATAAGAGACAATATAATAACAGAAAATATACTAAATGGGTGGACAGAGAAAGAGGAACATAACAATAATAAAAATGTAATGTTTACATAACACACGACCAGAATGAATTAGTCCTCTAAGATACAGTCCTGGAAGTTCTTTCACTCTTCTCTAGTGATTCGACATAACAGCAGCGATGCTGCCTTCCCACAAAGGAAGGGCGGGTTAGAAAAGGTCGACCCTAAAAATGCACACCTCACCTTACTTCAGGGATTTCCGTTTCCAACAGTAAGGCCCTGACAAGTACGGAGCTACAACAACAACACCGAAAACCTTTCTCAAAAAGGCCGTGTGTGACCGGCCTCAAGCAGTTGTTCCTTGGGCACTGCGGTCACGCTCCCAGGTCTTTCAGACCAACCCTAACACATTTTGCTTTTCAGGTACATCAAGAAGAACCCTTCCACAGCGTGGGCAACTGGGAAGAGATAACCGCCCTCATACCGCTAACAACACGCAAGATCACTGCCATTTTAATCAAACTCCTTCTTCTATTCTTAACATTTGTCCTGCTCCTACCTTCAAGCCTAAATCTTTATATTCAACTTCCTCCTGTGTCATTAATGCTAACGATTCCGGCCCACGAAATAACGTCCCGAGCATACTAAGACCACTCTCCAAACTTCACATTGGTGCATTCAATGTACGAACCCTGTGTCAAATAGGGCAACAAGCCTCCCTAGCTAGGACATTAGAGTCCCGCGCCATTGATGTATGTTGTGTTTCCGAAACACACAGGATCCTAGCGTGGTCATTCACTTGACCTCACCTAGTCAGAGTGAAGAACCTTCGCGATACACTCTTCGTTTATCTGGCGACTCAACAGCAACTTCTCGTGAGCTAGCAGGTGTAGGTATTGCATTAAGTATGAAAGCAGAACAGGCGCTTCTTGAATGGATTCCTATCGACAATCGCCTATGTGCCGTCCGACTAAATGGTTTAGTAAGAACTCGGAAAGATAGGGACACGCCGTTGTCTTTTCGTTGTTTCTGCCTACGCTTCCATCAACTGCAGCCTGGATGAAGAGAAAGATGAATTTTATAGAAAACTTTCTGAACTACTTCATAGGGCCCAACACTCAGATTTGGTAATCTTGGCTGGTGATTTTAACGCCCAAATAGGTAGCTTGAACCAATCTAAAAGACATTTAGGCGGATGGTTCCGTATTCCAGCCGAGAGAACGGATAACGGCGACCGTCTGCTGTAGCTTTGCTCAGATAATCGGTTATTTCTAGCCAATACAAACTTTCAGCATAAGGAGCGACTTCGTTTAACATGGCGACCTCCTAGCCCTACTCAACGGTGGACTCAAATAGACCACATCGCGATTAGTCACCGTTGGAGAGGCTCGATAGAAGATTGCCGATCTTTCTGCAGTACATGCCTTGATTCAGACCACGCTCTAGTGCGAGCACGCATTTGCTTGCATATTACTGGGCAACGAAAAACTATCACAGGAAAACCTTTTAGAATTCAGTTTAGTAATGAAACAGCCAAGATTAAATTCCAGGAACAACTGAGGAATCACTTAGACAATTATAAAGATGCGTCCCGACTAGATACTGCTTGGCAAGATGTTCAAACAGCTGTGGCATCTACAATGATATTTATCAAGGACTTAAATCAACATGTCAAGAAAAATCAATGGATCTGAATGGTTTCAGTTGATTTAATAGACTCCCGAAGACTTATCCCATCGGACTCCGAACATGATGATGAGCGATGTGTAATCAGGTATAAACTGACAAAAAGTCTGCAAAACAACCGTGAGCAGTGGTGGGTAACGAAAGCAAAGGAAATAGAAAAGTCAGCGGCGTTAGGTAACACTAGACAACTTTTCAAGTTAATGAAAGAAACCGGCGTTAGTGAGACGATTTCCGAAAAAGATGGAACGCTTATTAGCTCTCAGTCTAGACGTTTAAAACGATGGGCTGAACACTTCAAGGAACAGTTTAGTTGACCTTCCGCTACTCTAAAACTTCCCACTATTTCGAGACAGCCAGAATGGAAAGTCGACTTAGATCCGCCGACTCTTATCGAAGTCGAAAAGCTATAGCCAATATAAGGCGAGGCAAAGCAGCGGGTCCAGACGGATTATCCCCAGAGGTGTTTAAGGATGGTGGTCCCACATTGACAACCAGACTGACTGATATTTTGACTAAGGTTTGGGAACTTGACATAATTCCATCTGACTGGTGTCGATCGTTAAGGCTGCCCACTTCCCCCATTTTTGTTTAATTTCATAGTTGACATACTGTTAGAAATTACACTTTCATCGTCTGACTTTTCAGGAATCGATCTCCTACCAGGAGATCCATTTATTGACTTAGAATATGCTGACGATATAGTCCTGTTTAGCGAAGACACTGATACGATGCAGGAACTTTTAATAGCAATAAGCTCGAATGCAAGCATTTTCAGAATGCGTTTCTCCCCCTCTAAATGCAAACTATTGCTCCAGGACTGGTTTTCGCCAACACCTGAACTGAGGATAGGGAGTGAAGTTAAGTACGTCGACCACTTCACTTATCTTGGAAGTCTGATTAGCCCGAATGGGTTAGTCTCTGACGAAATCTCAGTACGAATTCAAAAAGCTCGTTTGGCTTTTGCCAACTTACGCCACCTATGGCGTAGACGATATATTCATCTCTCAACAAAAGTGAAAGTGCACTGCGCGACAGTTCGCTTTGTCTTACTGTATAGGTGTGAGACGTGGCCATTAAGGGTAGATGATACTCGATGGTTATTAGTTTTTGACCATCGATGTCTACGAAACATCGCTCGCGTTAGCTGGGATCACCGAGTAAGTAATAACGCGGTTAGACGACGTGTGTTAGGCAAATGTGGTAATTCGGTCGATGAGGTTGTGAATCTTCATCGACTGAGGTTGTTGGGACATGTGTTGCGTATGCCCAACCACCATCTGCCTCGATGTGCAATGCTGGCTGATATAGGAATAAGATAGAAGAGAGTTAGGGGTGGCCAAACTAAAACACGGCATCAATCCATGAAGTCACTGACTGCCGGTTTAAGTTGTGTAGGTAGCTGCAGACTACCTGGATGGAGTCCTCGCGATTACCGTAACCAGTGGCTAGAAACACTTAGTGACATGGTCCAGAATCGGTCACAATGGCGCAGATGTATTCACTGATTGTCGTCCCTTAAATCTTGAGCTTTAAATTATTCCATAACTTTCTTTCAACGCTTCCTGAACCATATTCTATATGTTCACATTCCTTGTTACTATTATTATTTTATTTTATTGAAGTAAGTTTTACTGATGGTGGTGTTGTTAATTTTGCGGTGCCATGATGGTATGGCAACTTGAACCGATGCACACGTGTACCAGGTTCTATGTTGATTGTACATACATACATACTTCCCGAGTGCCTTGTTTAACTTATACAAGATATACAGGTGTACATACCACATTTGGGCTCTCATCCAGCTTAGTGGTTTTCATCTGAACATCATAATTTTCTCTTTACTGAATCATATTTTCTTAAATCCTATCTCTGATCTCTATTCCTTTCTATTAATACCAACTCTATTACTACCTTCCCTACTCTGGGATTTGATCATACAGTGTTATCTCTGTCTGCTAATTTGGGTATGGCAACTTGTAATGATGTACTCATTTACCAAGTTCTACGTTGTACCTGACTGAGTGTTTTTAATGTTTGACGCGGTTTTTGCATGTATGCAGGCAGCTTACCTTATTTCCACTAGATTGCTTCTTAAGTATCGATTGGTCTGTTAGTGAATAGATGAATTACACATTTCTAACATGATACAGTACTGATTTGGGCATTCTTAAAATAGCCTTACAGTTGCACAATAATGGGTTCATTCATCCAATCAGCACTAACGGATAATCGTGAACACTTACGATTTTGTATATACTCTTATGCATTTATTTACTTTACATGTTGCCGTTCTATTTTTTGAATACATTTCGCTGATTGCTCGAATTTTGTTTTGATTAGGGATCCAGTCAGTTTTGTCGAATCATAAAATGCTAGCCTGGAGTAAAACACAATCTTATCAACCAAATATTAACAAATCATAAGTGACTTTTCAACATGCATGCTCAAAGACACTATGTAGTGCAAACGTTTGGAAGACAGTCGTAGTTTAAGAGCATAAACTAATGGTATTTTATGTTGATTAGAGCCGTGTAGATAGTAGGCTACAATTATTGTGAATTGGAACTCTTTTTATGGCTCCTCAAATTAAAATAAACTTAGCGAAGTTCAAAATTGCTAATTACTGGTTAAGAATTGAGTTTCTTAAAGTGCTCTATGCATCATTTGTACATTCTCACTTAAGTTTTATTATTTGGCTTTGAATTATAATATGCTTAGACTGATATTCACAAAGAAGTTATGTAAGACCAAATTATCGTTTGACAAATTTTAGGTAATGTGGCTAAATCTAGACAATTTTTGTCTTTCCTACAACGTACTGAACGACTGGATGGTGTTGTTGAGTTTGTATTTAGCGCAAGTAGATACCGTATTTATATACCTCGAGAGACCTGTATTATCACGCTGCTACTTGGGGGTATTCAATGTCCACGCCGAGGAAGGTATGCATATTTAATAATGCTGTAGCATTGTATGTGTAAATGTTATTTGTGATTTCATCATACTATATTAACATAACGTTTTTTTACCATTTGATCGGTATAAATTCTTCATACTTTTTTTTTTTACATATTACGGGTTAAAATGTTTGTTTGACTCAAGGTCTAAGTGTAGCTTTTTTAGTGCTTGTTGTTATTCGGTCTGTCTTACTTTATGGTTGCGAAACATGGCCATTAAGGATAGAGGATATTCGTAGGCTCCTGGTATTCGATCATAGATGTCTTCGAAGCATTGCTCGTGTTTTCTGGGACCACCGAGTAAGCAATACGTGGGTTAGGAATAGAGTACTAGGTAAATACGGTAAGCCTATTGATGAAGTAGTAAATCTTCATTAGCTAAGGTGGTTAGGACATGTGTTACGTATGCCTGACCACCGCCTACCTCGACGAGCAATGCTGTCTGGTGTAGGAGTAGGCTGGAAGAAAGCTAGGGGCGGCCAAACCAAAACATGGCACCAGTCCATGAAGTCATTGACAATTGGGCTGAGCCATGTTAATAGGTGCAGACTACCTGGTTGGGGTCCGCGTTACGCTCGTAATAAATGGTTAGAGACTTTGGGTGATATGGCTTAAAATCGTTGGCAATGGCGCAGGTGCATCCATTCCTTGTCTTCCTCCAAATCCTAAGTTTCTGAACTTATCATAATTTTCCCTTTACTGGATCATATTTTCTTAAATCTTCTCGGTCTCTATTCCCTTCCATGAATACTAACTCTGTTACTACCTTCCCCACTCTGGGATTGATTCGACAATTTAATCTCTATCTGCTAATTGAGGCATGGCAACTTGAACTGACGTACGCATGTACCAAGTTCTACGTTGCAACTGTCTGTCTGTCTGTTTGCTTGTTGTTATAGGGTGTTAAAACAAGTTTAGTTGTATAAATCATTTTGATTTGTTGTGTACTTAATGTACTTCAAAATATTTTAAACTTTAGAAAATCAAAAAAAAAAAACATGATTCTATTTATTTTTTTTCTTCAGTTAAAAAATATAACATCAAGTAATTTTTAATAGTCTATCACATATGAAACTTTTGTACAATTTCTAAGCATTTAGTTAGGTTAATTAGTTCGATTAATCGTGTAACAAATACAGTTTTCTCTTACTATTTGGATGTTATTTAAACAATTTTATTCTTGCAATTTTAGAATTGGTCCAGATGGTATTACTCTGCCCGATATGCCATTTAGTAATGAAGCTTACACATTTGCAAAAGAATTGTGCATGCAACGTAACGTAGAAGTTAAGGTTGAAACAATCGATAGGGTAGGTAATTTTGTTGGATGGCTTTTCTTGGACATTCCTTCTACTGGACAAAATAATGAACCAGATACCAACAAGCCCTTAAACAAGAAGAAGAAAAAGAAGACTACCGATATTACTTCCGTTAGACAAAAAGCAAACTTGAGTCTCTTACTAATATCACATGGCTTTGGTACTGTTCATCGAGCTCCTGCAACTGAGAGATCACCGTATTATCACGATATGATAAAAGCAGAGGAGGACGCCAAAATAAATCAATGCGGACTATGGTCATCCGATCAATTTGTGAAAGAATGGGAAGCTGAGGTTCAAAATAATTCAGATCCTACTGCTCTGAACGGTGCTGAGGATGGCAATCCTATTTCGCTGACTGGTTTCTCAGAATATTTGGATGATTTGTCAGAACTACAAATTAATGAAAATGGAGATACCACAAACGAGAATAACGGTGGAACTACCAAGGTACGCGTAGTTTTATACTATCACTATTATGTAAAAGAAGTCCTCACTACGTTGCTTCACTTCCGTCACTTTCAACTTGTCAAAAGCAAATGCAATACTCTTTAACAAATAAGTCGAACGTTTCTCTTTTTTAATAACTTTACAGTATTCTTCCAGTGTCTAAAGCGAATACGTATTAAAGAATAATCTACTTCAAACTAAAATCCTTTTAAAATATCCCATAAATGAAATTGTAGTTAACATGACTTCTAATTCCAAGGAACGAAGTTTTGACCGATCACAGGCGAGTTATTGGTTTCAGGGTTATTGCACATAGTTGTATAAATTCTGAAGCCGTTTTAAATTATGTATGGTATTCCGCTGCATCGTTTGTTGGAATGAGAAATTTATTCGAACGGAGTCGTTTTTTATTGTTATAGGTTAACACTGCATAGATTGATTCTCTTGATGATGCATTGAATTATAGGAATGCAAGTGACACTTGCTACCACTTTGATGTCTTAGAAACGTGTGTCATACAATAGTAT
This sequence comes from Schistosoma mekongi, assembly GCA_034768735.1. Lineage (NCBI taxonomy): Eukaryota > Metazoa > Platyhelminthes > Trematoda > Strigeidida > Schistosomatidae > Schistosoma > Schistosoma mekongi. The sequence continues at coordinate 46,645,701 of CM068307.1, forward strand.
GAATACTGTAGGGTAATTTTCAGCAAATTATTCTTGTGGCAGGAGTTATCATTTGGTAGTGTTGGAAAAGTAGTGAAAGTCAACAAGTGTGCTATTCATATACGAAAATATTACTTGTCTTACTATTCCCTCTATTATACTTTCGTTTATGACTAGAGTAAGAAGTTGTTTATAATTAGGTTCGTAATACATGTGTGCATTGTAATGTAGCCATTACGATTTCCTTCTATCTGTTGGTATTTACAATCTTTATGTCATCAAGGCACTCTATGTTCTAGTTTAATTTATTTTCACATGAAAATCAGTCACTTCTCTTTACCTTAAAATGAATAGCTTATTAATCTTTAGGTTACTTTTTAGCGTTCGTCGGGGCCTTAAGTAATGCTCGCTAATCATATGTTTAAACATTATAACCATTTTTGTTGTTTTCTTAGCAATTATCATGGAAACCAGCTCAAATAACCGGAATTTCCAAACCTGCATCTGGTAGTCAGGGTCTCCGATTCTTTGCACAACATTTATCGGATGCATGCACTCTGGTTAAAATTAGTCAAACACTAAATAGCCATTCATTTCCTCCATTCCCGCCAGAATATTATCCTAAGAAGGGCAGCATATGTATTGCATGCTTCAGTCTAGATAATTGCTGGTATCGAGCACGTGTTATCCGTAGCTCACCTAAATCTGTTGCAGTTCAGTTCATCGACTTTGGTAATGAAGAAGTAATCGATGCAGCTGAATATTCATCACGGCTTTCTCCTCTTCCAGCAAGTCCATTATTACAGTTGCCACCACAAGTAAAAGAATACCGGCTAGCATTTGTGCAACTTCCTCCTGATAGTACCGATCGTGCCTTTGCAGAGCGTGCTTTCTGCAATCTCGTCGAAAACAAGGAGGTAGGTAAACTATTTGTCGTTAGGCCTGTCCTTCGCTATTTTCCATTTGTTGAAAGTCTTTTTAATGCGGAACAATGCATTATGACAATTTCATACTGTCGAAGGTATCAGTACCTCACAATCATTACCGAATGTCAAATATGTACATAATATTATTTATCTGCTTTTAGTTTTAGTTCGTTTGTAGTTACAAGGATAAATCGGCTTACTACACAAACTGACTTCATAATTTTGCCGATTCATTACATGTAAAGCTTCATGGTTCACTTACCGTGCTTCAGCATACGTTATAGATGTCTCAAAGCATTGTTTACGCGAATTCACTCAATGTATCTGTGCATCAGTTAGGTACATTGGCAGCTATTAGTTCATCTTTTAGTATGCACTGTCATCTGGTTTCCAGTTATAAGACAAATATAGCGACCTACTAGTTGTGACATAATTTTCAGTTACACTGTTGCATGTACGGGCACGACTCAGCCCAGTTCATTTTCAGGCGGCTGTTTTACGTCCTCTGCCCTCAAAATGGTGACTTTTTGCAAAGCGTATAAATCTGTCGTCAGTGACCGAGCTGCAGTGATTTATTCTTAATTATTAAAGCAGGGGAAACATTATTTCAAATATATTCTTGTTTATTAATACTATTTCTGCTTATGGATGCGTTATTTAGTTGTTTGTTTCTGAAACGTGCTCCATTTATGTTTGGGAGAAATAAAAACCGTCTATTTCAGAAGTAGTGACATCTATGTCTCTTTATTTTTCTACTTTAATTTACTTTTTATTAACAGGTACGACTTGCTATTCAATACGAATCAGTACCGTGTGGAAACGAAACTGTGAAGCCTGTCCCAGCAGTAACTCTTTTGCTACCGGTTGCAGACATTAATACATCTGGATCATCTGTTTGTTCAAATGATGTTGATATCAGTGAATCACTATTGTCTAATGGTTTGGTATGTGTTGAGCCTATTCAACCTCAGTTTTTAAAACGGTTACCCCGCCAGCTGCTTCATAAGTATCTAGACGCACAGGCTTTGGCAAAGAAAGAGCGTAAAAACATTTGGCAGTATGGTGACTTCCGTGCAGATGTAGATCAGTTGTGATATGCTTTGCACATTAGTTAAAGCCAAATATGTGCCTTTGAAGTAACAGGTGGATATTAATGGCCACCCGATTACTACTAGTTAACTAAACTCCAACCTGTTGCTCTTAATTTTGTCTTTTCTTTGACTCCATTTCGTTGATGTGTATTTATTGTCAAACCATTCTAGGATTTTCGGAAACCCAATCTTCCAGAAATGTAATATACATGTCTGTTGTTGCTTCTTAATAAGGATGATATTCTTGTGTCTATTCGCCTCTCAATGTGTAGTCTAAATTCACTGTCACAAAGACATGAGTTTTTGCTGACAAACTACTTTAATTTTTAACTTAAGTCACTTGTGTTTTTTTTTTCTTCACGAAATGTATTGTGTCTGTAGCGATAATCTTAATTATACTGAATTTTGTTTGTTTAAATATTTTTGTACTCACTATTACTATTCATTGACGGTATTTAACTGTGATTCTGTTTTGAATACTTGTATTAAGGTGAACACGGTAAGTTACATGTGTATTTTTTAAAAAAACACTTTTTTGAAAACATGGCGACTTGCCTTCTATCTGTTTGTATTACCTCCAAATAAAACATCCGTGTTTGGTGAGTTACTGACGAGAAGTGTTATTAGTTCAAGCATTCTGTCAATTCAAAGGTACTTTACATACTGAACAGTATATATTCACGTGATCCGCTCGTAAAACCTCGCAATATATTTTACGTACTAAACATGAACTTTCTAGAAATGATGTTAGTCACTGAGTGCTAATTCATATTTGAGCACTCACGCTAATCGTCTAAATGATTAGTTGGACAGACAAACTTTTTAAGTCGTCAGATTAGTTCATTGTTTGGTTATTCATGAGAAATGAAATTTTACAGAGACTCGGTTGCATACTACCTCCCCTACTCTGGGATTTGATTTGACAATTTAATCTCTATCTGCTAATTCGGGTATGACAATTTTGAATTGATGTACGCATGTACCAATTTCTACGTTATTCCTGACTGACTGACGGTTGCATGCCTGTTTGGATTCATAAAGTATAACTAAGTACGTAGGATAATTTGCTATATCATCACGAAATGTATTGTGTCTGTAGCGATAATCTTAATTATACTGAATTTTGTTTGTTTAAATATTTTTGTACTCACTATTACTATTCATTGACGGTATTTAACTGTGATTCTGTTTTGAATACTTGTATTAAGGTGAACACGGTAAGTTACATGTGTATTTTTTAAAAAAACACTTTTTTGAAAACATGGCGACTTGCCTTCTATCTGTTTGTATTACCTCCAAATAAAACATCCGTGTTTGGTGAGTTACTGACGAGAAGTGTTATTAGTTCAAGCATTCTGTCAATTCAAAGGTACTTTACATACTGAACAGTATATATTCACGTGATCCGCTCGTAAAACCTCGCAATATATTTTACGTACTAAACATGAACTTTCTAGAAATGATGTTAGTCACTGAGTGCTAATTCATATTTGAGCACTCACGCTAATCGTCTAAATGATTAGTTGGACAGACAAACTTTTTAAGTCGTCAGATTAGTTCATTGTTTGGTTATTCATGAGAAATGAAATTTTACAGAGACTCGGTTGCATACTACCTCCCCTACTCTGGGATTTGATTTGACAATTTAATCTCTATCTGCTAATTCGGGTATGACAATTTTGAATTGATGTACGCATGTACCAATTTCTACGTTATTCCTGACTGACTGACGGTTGCATGCCTGTTTGGATTCATAAAGTATAACTAAGTACGTAGGATAATTTGCTATATCATCACAGCTATTTGTGACAAAACGGTGAATCTAAGTTTGATTTAAAAATAAAATGTGATTTGCTAACTTATCCATAAGTTAGTCTGATTTCTGATCTGAATCGAACAGATAATTTCTTAACGTAAGGCTTGGTTACTAAGCAGATATTTCCTTGCTTCTATCCGGTAAGTTATTTTTGAACTAGAATTTATAACATTGTTTGTCAGTGATGACAGTAAGTGATTATTTAAGTACTGGATACTCTCATTAGCTACATTCTTCTTGCTGGTTACGTTTAGTAAATAAATAAGTTTGGTACACTATACTGACTGTATCCAACGTAAAGTGAAGATCACTTTTTTGTCGTATCCCACAACTAGATAAACAAATTGCTTTCTTGAGTCGTTAAATCTTCATGACGGTAAAAGAAAAAATTTTGATCAGTGAAAATAACCTATTGCTAGAATGCTGGCCCACTTAAAGAATTAGCAACTTATTTTAAGACAATCAAATTGTCATTTTGCTCAGTGTTCACCAATGTTTACAAATTACTAACTGGCTAAAACTTTATTTTACCGCTTGAATAAATGTCACTCTATTGAACCTAAGATCTTAAAAAACGTTAACTGGAATATTTGTTTCTATTTAGGACTTGCAGAATATTTGTGGCGTCGATCCCGAGCGTAAGCATCCGTTGACATTTTAAATGCAATAACTGGCTTGCAAATGACATTTGTGCAGTAGATGGCTTCCGTAGCTTTCAAATGTAATAGCATTCATATCCTATTCTTCGAATGCTCACATTCATTCTTAGTTCCTAGTCAAGAACTGCGGAAACTAATCGCGTCCTTTATTGTGAAAAATGCAGCTAATTTTAGTCATTTAGTTTTAGATCTTTTCGTTTACATTATTTACAATATCCAAACAAATATCCATATTCAACAATAATAGTCATGTTAATCCACACTAACAACACATCAATTTGAAAAGCATGTAAGCCAAAAAAAAGGAAGACCGATCTTGAGTGTCAGCTACAACAAAGCATAAATACCTAAATCTAATAGAGTATTCTTTGCCCTCAGTATCGATGAATTGATTTCTTAAAACTTGAATATTTTAATTTTAGAAAAAGTATATTTCTAAATTTACGAGTGGAATATGACAGTTACTTTTTTTCCATTCAGTAGTACTGTAGTACTACCGAAAAGCAACTACACGTTTTTTAAAGCTTAGTGAACCTACAAATGTTGTTAGCTTCAGAATCGATCACAGATTGTTAATATATATTCCAACGTGACCCTTGTCAGTCATTTACAACGTAGAAATTGGCACGTGGGTACATAGCTCCAAGTTGCCATGACCCCATTAGCAGACAAAATAAAATGTCGGATCAAATCCCAGAGTAGGGAAGGTAGTAAGAGAGTTAGTATCAATAGAAAGGAATAGAGATCGGAGATAGGATTTAAGAAAATATGATTCAGTAAAGAGAAAATCATGATAAGTTCAGAAACTTAGAATTTGGAGGAGGACAAGGATTAGGTGCACCTGCGCCATTGCTAACGATTTAGAGCCACAACACAATGTATCTAACCCTTTGTGACGATCATCACGCGGACCCCAACCAGGTAGTCTGCCTCTATTAACATGGCTCAGCCCAACTGTCAATGACTTCATGGACTGGTGCCATGTCTTGGTTTGGCCCCCCCCAGCTTTCTTCCAGCCTACTCCCACACCAGACAACACTGCTCGTCGAGGTTGGCGGTGGTCAGGCATACGTAACACATCCTAACCACCTCAGCTGATGAAGATTTACTACTCCATCAATTGATTTACCTTAATAAACTAGTACTTCATTACTAACCCACATATTGCAAACACGAGCAATTCTTCGTAGACATCTGTTGTCGAATACTATGTGCCTACGAATATACTCTATCCCTAATGGCTATGTTTTACAACCACAAAGTAAAACAGACCGAACTGTTTCGCAGTAGACGGATGTCTCTCTTACTCCATAAGTGGCACAAACTGGCTAAAAGCCAATCGAGCCTTGATTTCAGGAGACACCAGACCGTCAAGACTGATGAGGCTCCCAATATAAGTGAAGCGGTCAACACATTCACCTGCTCCACTCCCTATCATTAACTTCGGTGCCGAATTAAGCCAATCCTGAAGTAACATTTTGCATTTGGATGGAGAGAATCGCATCCCGAACATCCTTACATTCATGTTTAAGGTAGTCAAAAGATTATGCAGTTTATCAGCATCTTCGCCTAAGAGAACTATATCATGTGTATATTCTAAGTCAGCAAGTCTATCTCCTGGAAGGAAATCAACCCCGGAGAAGTTAGACGATAACAATGTTAACTCTGAAATTATGTCAATGATAAAATTAAATAGGAAATCAGACAATCTTGACGAACACCACTTGAGGTAATCAATTCCGACGACAATCCGCCATATGGTGTTCGAGTAGAGAGCTTGCATAAGGTTAATGTAATTCTCTGGTATGCCTTTCAATGACAGAAATTGCCACATAACCTTACAATCGATAGAGTCAAATGCCGCCTTGAGGTCAAGGAATACAACTAATGTTGGGCATCTAAAAGTGTGCGTATGTTCCAGAACTTGCCGAAGTGTGAATATTTGGTCTATACAACCACGTCCAGGTCTGAAACCACCTTGGTTTTCTCGAGTTTGCTCTTCACGAGCTTTCGTTAGTCATCGATGTATTTATTGAATCTAATATTTTAGACAATATATTCGTCAAGCTGATTCCTCGGTAATTGTCAAAAGGGGACTTCGGTCCTTTCTTATAGATTGGAACCATTAGTGTTTGAGACCAGTCAGATGGGATTACGCCCAATTCCAAGATTCTAGACAGAATCCCAGTTAATCTCGCTGCTAAAACTGGACCACCATCCTTAAATATCTCAGGGGTTAATCCATCAGGTCCTGCTGTCCTCCCTCGCTTTAGACTCCCTACAGCCTTCTCAACCTCTAAGACTTGGGGGACCAATATTAATTTGCCATTCCGATTTCTTGGGAATAGTAGGCAACTGAGATAAGGCCAAGGACCAGTTGAAAAGTTCGCTATAGCGTTCTGCTCGTCGGTCCAACCTTCTGGATTGACAGTGAATAATGGTCCCATCTTTTTCTGAGACAGTTTCACTTACAGTCGGACTTCTGATACCCGTTTTCTTGATAAGTCTGGACAGTTGCCTACTGTTACCTATTGCCGCTGCCTTTTCCATCTCTTTAGCTTTCGCCACCCACCACTGCTCACGATTATTGCGTAAGCTTTTGACCAGTTTGTGTTTAAGTTGCATTCGCTCCTCATCGTATTCAGAACTAGACAGGATGTGTTGCTGAGCATCTATCAGTTTAGTAGGTGCAACTGAAATCCACTGAGCTTTCTTAACTTTTTGGTTTAGTTTACTAGTATATATTACTGCTGTTTCAACAGCTTCTTGGATATCTGATACGCCGGCCGATTAAAGAAAAGTAACGAACTTTCAGAACTGTATTTTGGAGGACTATTCTCATTATTTTATTCATGAGTAATGTAACCATTTTATTTCTATGTCTGTTATGTTCCCCTTGCCCGGTTCTCTCGGCACTCTCCGTCTTCCGGTTCTCTATTGTGGGACTGGGGGTGAGTGGGCTACGGTTACTCTAGCATTATCAACTAGGCACACGTCATGTGTTCGCGTCCAAAAACTAAAATCATCCTCTCTTTCTTTCTCCACGTCCTAACAATATCATTCCAACCTGACTCAGACGAGTATCGCTTACACAGTTGACTAATTAGTTTTCTAGTTGTTCCTGAAATGTATTCTTGACATTTTTATCATTAAGTTGAACTCTGAGTGGGATCTTTGCCATGGATCTTTTACGTCCAGTGAGACGCAGACTAATACGTGCTCGTGCTAAAGCACGGTCTGAGTCTAAACATGCAATCAAAAATGAGCGGCAGTCTTTTATTGAGCCTCTCCATCGGTGGCTGATGGCAATGTGGTCTATTTGAGTTCAGCGTTGATTTGATTGTGGAGGTCGGCATGTCAACTGATGTCGTTTCTTATGTATAAAGTTGGGGCTGGCGAGAAATAGACAGTTATCTGAACATAGTTGTAATAAGCGATTGCCATTATCTGTTCGTTAAGCCTCGACACCATAGGATCCACCTAGATGCCTTTCGGTCTCATTTAATCTACCTACTTGGACATTAAAATCACCAGCCATAATCACTATGCCAGTACGCTTAGCTTTTCGAAGGAGGTCGGAAAGTCTTCATCTGGGCTGCAATCAGCAGAAGCGTAGGCACAGACAACAAAGAGGCAACGACGTGTGTCCCTAACTTTCCGAGTTCTTACCATCCCATTTAGACGGACAGCACTTAAGCAACTGTCTATGGGAATCCAGTCAAGGAGAGCCTGTTCAGCTTTTGAACTTAGTGCTATACCTACATCATCAAGGCATCGAGTGGTAGCGATGAGGTGGCCTGGACGAACACGAACAATAAACCCTGTCAACTCTTTATTTCGGCAAAAGGTGAGGTCAAGCGAATGATTGTACTCGGATCCTGTATGTGCGTTTCAGTGACACAGCAGACATCGATGGAGCGGGAATCTAGGGTCATAGCTAAAGAGGCCTGTTGTCCTATTTGGCATAAGGTTCGAACGTAAAAAGCCCCGATATATAGTTTAGTGCGAGGTTTCCGGAGACCAGGAATAACGTTTTGTGAACTCAAATAATTAGCATTAGAGGAGTGAGGTGACAAGTTTATGCTAGACGGGCTAATCGTTAGGATAGGAGTTACTAAGAGCTGGTAGTGGGATTAGACCTGGAACAAGATGATCTCGTGTGCTATTAGAGGTATGAGAGACGTTGTCACATCCTGGTTGCCCACACCATGGAAGGATATTGCTTCTTGAGGTACCTGAAAAGCAAACTGCATTAGTATTAGTCATAGTCACCCGGGAGTGCGATCATAGAGCCCAAGGGATAACTGCTTGAGGCCGATTACGCGCGATCCTGTTATAAAATGTTTTCGAAGTGTTAACTCCGCTCTTTAAAAGGCCTTACTGCCGAAGACGGAAATCCGTGGAGTAAGGTGAGGTGTGACATGTTTAGGGTTGACCATTTTTAACTCATTCCTTCTTTTAAGACAGCAGCATCGCCATATATGCTGGTTATCCGAGGGAAACAATTTACAGGTGTCACACCCCTCTGCAGTCAGCAGTACGACTTCCCCCCTCAGATCTTAGGTTGCTGCCTTTAGTTTTATTGTTCTCCAACAGACCTGCTTGAAATGGTAAGACTTAGAGGAACATGCATTCCAGCAAATATAGCTAGGTTGTGTCATCACCATAGGCAAGCGCCACCACCACGTCATGGTAGCAGCTACGGTCGGAAACGTGGCCTTTGAAGTTATCACGATTACTTTTAAGTAACAGAAGCGCAAGGTTTTGATGGGCTGGATTCTCAAACGTCAACTAACCACGACTACAAAAAAACTGTTTTCTGAGTGGATTAAGCTTGACTTAAAATCTAAAAATACACGTATGTAGATAACCGTTTACAAAGGGATTAGTCAAAAAAAGATACATATCGGTCAAATGTTACTGATTATTAAATTACCAATAAAGCATATGCATAAAAGCATGCATATATATATATATACTGAGACAGCATAAAAGTACAAACATGAGTCGAACAAAATAACCAGAAGTAGCAGAAAGTATAGGTTATTCATAAGTACGAATTAAAGCGAAAACTAAAATGTTATAAAAAACAAATCACTTGGTAAGAGCAGTTTTGAAATTGTGCAATATTTTGGTAATTAGTAGTCATAATTATTAGATCACAGTAGATAAATACATATGCGTATGCTTAAACTTCAGAAACAATGTTAACTAAGCTGTCGGCGTCGAGCCTTCTGTTTGTCAAAGCGTGCTTCCATTTCTTCGAGTATCCGTGGTGTGTATCTTACAACAAGCTTCACAGTACCTAAAATAAAAAAAAAAGTTACTTTTCACTATATGTATCTTAATATAATGAAAATAATGAAGAGCTTATGTATTTTACTCATTTTGCGTACATGCGTTTAAACTCGCTGGTAAGCCACTTGTGATACTTCCCCAGTAAAATGGTTATATTGTATGTATGTGTATGTATAATCAACATAGAACTTGGCACATGTGTGCATCGGTTCAAGTTGCCATACCACAATGGCACCGCAAGATTAACACCACCACCATCAGTAGAAATCACTTCTATAAAATAGAATAATAATAGTAACAAGAAATGTTAACACATAGAATATGGTTCAGGAGGCGTTGAAAGAAAGCAATGGAATAATTTAAAGCTCATGATTTAAGGGACGACAATGAGTGAATACATCTGCGCCATTGTGACCGATTCTGGGCCATGTCACTCAGTGTTTCTAGCCACTGGTTACGGTAATCGCAAGGACCCCATACAGTTAGACTGCAGTACCGACACGGCTTAAACCGGCAGTCAGTGAATTCATGGATTGATGCCATGTTTTAGTTTGGCCACCCCTAACTCTCTTCCATCCTATTCCTATATCAGTCAGCATTGCGCGTTATATTAGACTACATAGGATTAAAAAAGCGAAATCAGACGTTTTATTCAAACAGGCACAATTTTACTCCTATTTTATTACCTCAATAAGTATGAATGTATAGAACATTCACGCAAATAAAAAGTAACAACTGTTAATAAATATGTGAAAGTGATCAAACGTTGAAGAAAACTGCATAAAGCTTCGTGACAAATAGAACCAGCTCTGATGAAAGGGAGAAAAAATTGATATTTTACTACAAACAATTTGAAAATACTTAAAATATGTTATACATACCTTGAGCTAATTTCAAAAGTTCAACAGCTCTTTCATGATGTTCACTTTCTACAGAAACTCCATTCACTGAAAGCAGTTGGTCACCGCGCTTTAAACCACCATGGCGATCTGCAACACCACCGGGAATAATCCGACTAATGTAAATCGGTGAATTTTGCTCTTTGCCACCCATAACATTGAATCCCAAACCTTCATCTGTTTTCGGAAGTTCTATAACACGCGGATGAGCATGTCCTTCACTTGCAGCAAAAGCTGCGACAGTAGCTTTAGCTGTAGCACTTGCTTTAACCTAACATGTTGAATAAGTACAAAATAAGAGAGTTTGGTTAATCACACATGTATTGGAGGAAACCTGGGCTATTAATTGTGGAAAGTTTAAAGAAACATTCCAAGAAGTAACTACTCCATTCAATCCGTGATCAGTTTTACGTAAGTTGTCACATCATCCTCCATGGGTTGACAAAGAATGCTCAAAAACTACTATGATGTAGAAAACTTTTTGGGACTGTACAATAGTACGAGTTGTGATACTTTTAAGCAAGAGTACCGTAAGGTTAGAAACCTTTGTAAACTAACTATTGATGAATCTCGTATAATCTACGAAAGGTAGCTTGCATAGAATAGCCCCACTTGCCCTAAATGGTTGTTTTCGTATATGAAGAAACGAAGTAAGCCGAGTTCCTTCGGAAGCCATGAGGCCGATGCCCCACTCCCTTCTGACAACCGGAGCAACAATTAATATAGGTGACCGGTTTCAAACAGCTGTCCCCTGGACAGTGCGATCACACTCTCAGGTCATCACGACCTCCCCTAATCCTCTTTCTTTTTCAGGTTCCTCAAGAATGACCCTTCCACGGTGTAGGCAACCGGAGAGTGATAACCGCCCTCATACCCCTTAATAGCACTCGAGTTCACCTTGTTCATGATCAAACACGTTATCCTTCTCTGGTTTTTACTATTTACACTTCTTCTACATTTTCTATGCGTGCCACTTGCACTGGTTACCAGAGTTTCCTAAATGTCATACCAGGTCTCCTGAAGCCGCATTCTAAACTTCATGTTGGAGCTTTCAAAGTACGTACTCTGTGTCAAATCGGTCAACAAGCTGCCTTAGCTAAAACACACGCCAATGACTTCTTGTCGTCTCTACTTATACATCCGCTGGCTGTAGCATAGATGAAGTGAAAGACGAGTTCTATATGAAGTTCTCTAACCTCCTTCAGACATAGTAATTATAGCAGGAGATTTCAATCCCCAAGTAGGTAGACTAAATCAGGCTGAAAAACACTTGGGTGGGTCATTCGGCATCTCAGCCCAGACAACAGACAACGGAGATCGTTTGATGTAATTATGTTCAGACTATCGTTTATTTTTAGCTAGCACAAACTTTAAGCATAAAAAGAGACATTGTTTAGCCTGGTGACCTCCAACATCTACACAACGATAGACACAAATCGACCACATCGGCATCAGCTACCGTTGGAGAGGCTGTATAGAGGACTGCCGCTCACTCTGGAGCACGTGTTTAGATTCTGACCACGCCCTAGTGAGAGCATGTATCTCTGTGTTCTGCAGGTCACAGAAAAGTCACATCAGGCAAACCCTTTAGATATCACTTCGAGACTGAAAGTTCTAAGATTGTATTTAGTAATGGTTTGGCTAAACACTTAGTCGCCCACGACCAACAGGTTCATCCCGAAGTAGCTTGAAATGATTTTAAAGCAGGTGTAAACGCAGCAGAGCTATCTGCATCTAACCTCAATATAAAAATTATGAAAGACTACTGAATCTCTAGTACTACTAGTGAACTGATGAAGGCTCGAAAACTCATTCCAGCAGGCTCGGAATATGATGAAGAGTGATGACAATTGAAACGTAGACTGACAGAGTCTGCGTAAGCATCGTGAACAGTAGTTGGCAACAAAGGCAAAAGCGATGGAAGCATCGGCGGAGGCAGCGGGCAATAGTAGACAGCTGTTGCGACTTATCAAGGACACTGGTATTAAGAAATCGACAGATAGTGAAATTATCTCGGAAAAAGATGAGTCTATGATTCACTCTTAGTCTAGAAGATTAGAATAATGGACAGAACACTTTCAGGAACAGTTCAACTGGCCCATAGCTACTCTTAGCTTACCCACTATCCCCAAGCTACCCGAATAGAAAACTGACACAGGTACCCCCCTCCCCAACTCTGAGTGAGGTTGAAAAGGCTATAAGTAAATTGAAACGAGGGAAAGCAGCAAGACCTGATATGTTGTCTGCCGACATCTTTAAGGATGGTGGTCCAGTCTTAGCTAGCAGGTTGACTGATATACTAGCCAAAGTTTGGGAACTAAACACCATCCCATCTGATTGGTCTCGATCGCTGATCGTTCAAATTTACAAAAAGGGATAGAAATCCTCTGTGATAACCAAAGAGGAATCAGTTTGACTAACATAGTATCTAAAATATTAGCCTCTATAATCATTCGACGTTAAGCCAACACCAGAGAACAGAAGACTCGAGAAAACCAGGCTGGTTTCAGACCTGGACGAGGTTCCATTGATCACATATTCACCCTGTGCCAGATCCTCGAACACAGACATATGTACCAACGTCCAACTATAATTGTATTTCTTGACTTGAAAGCAGCGTTCGACTCTGTAGACCGTGAAGTCTTGTGATAATGTTTGTCATTAAAAGGCGTACCTCAAAAGTACATAAACCTTATAAAGGCTCTCTACTCGGTCACCACTGGTCGAGTCAGAGCATATGGTGAATTGTCACGAGAAATTTATACCTCAAGCGGGGTCCATCAGGGTTGCCCCTTATCCCGTTTTTTATTTAATTTCATCGTAATGTACTCCTAGAAATCTCACTCACTTCTTTTAACTCCTCAGGAATTACTCGCTTTCCAGAAGGCCCTCTCGTCGATTTAGAATATGCAGACGATATAGTCCTGTTTGGTGAAGACGCGCACAACATTCAGTCTCTCGAACACCTTGAGTAACAATGCAAGCATATTTGGGATGCGGCTCTCCCTTCCCAAATGCAAAATGTTACTCTAGAACTGGCCTGCTCCTCCTCCTAAATTAGTTGTGGGAAGTGAAGTAATTGAATGCGTTGACTGCTTCACTTATCTCAGAAGTCTTATCACTCTGGTGGGTCGGTGACCGCAGTGCCCAGGAGACAGCTGTTTGGGGTCGGTCAAGTATATTAATTGTTGCTCCGGTTGTCGGAAGGGGGGGAATCGGCCTCAATATTCTCGTAGTGCTAGTGTGGTATGGCAACTTGAACCAACAGACGTTTGTGCCCGGTTCTACGTTGCTGATGATGATGATGATGATGATGAATAAATCGTCACGTCAGCTGAAATCATCGACACTTGTCTGCCGATGACTTGAAGATTTAGGAAACAGTATGCAGCGTTACTGACCAGCTTGATGGTCCCAAAGTTGGGGGTTATAAATTAATTGTGGTAGAAGTGTACTAATACACAATGGACACGGGTGACGGCTATCAATATACCTTGAACAATGCACAACATCTACAAGTAGAAGAATTTAAGGATTTTGTAGTAATTATAAATCATGACATAAAAACCACTGCATACTGCAACGCAGCAGTAGCAAAAGGGTTTTGAGTGTTATGGTTACTCAGTAAGAACATTCAAATATTTTGAAGATATGTTCCAGATTTCACATGCCGTGTACGTGTACCATATTCCAGGAGCAAGTCCCTATTTTGTTAAGTATGTCAAAGCACTTGGGCGGTTCAACGAGTAGATAGTAGCTGGTAACACCTCTCTTACGATAAGCGTTGAAAAGGGATGATGGTGGGTCGGTGTTTGACGAAATCTCAGCGCGGATTCAGAAAGCCCTATCGGCATTTGCCAATTTACAGTACTTGTGGCGCAGACGAGATATCCGTGTCTCAACGAAAAGCCGGGTGCACTGCGCAGCAGTCCGCACCGTTTTAACACATGGCTACGAAACTTGGGCCATGAAAACCCAAGATATGAGTCGACTCCAGGTATTTGACCATAAGAATCTTCGTAGCATCGCTCGTGTATCATGGAATAGTCGAATAAGTAATATGGAGGTTAGGCAAAAGGTTCTCGGGAAATACGGTAAATCAGTCGAAGAGGTCAATAACCTTCATCGACTAAGATGGCTGGGACATGTGTTGCGCATGCCCAACCACCGTCTACCCTGTCGTGCAATGTTGGCTAGGGCTGAAGTAGGATGGAAGGTTAGGAGTGGCCAAACAAAAAACATGGCATCAGTCCATGAAGTCCTTGACTACTGGTCTAAGCCATGTAGGTAGATGTAGATTACCTGGTTGGGGTCAGCGTGATAGTCGCGGTAAATGGCTGGGCACACTAGGCGATATGGCTCAGAATCGGTGACAGTGGAGCAAGTGTATTCACTCTCTAACCTCATCTAGTTCTTGAATTCTATTATTATTATTATTCGCTACACACCTTTACTTCCCTCTTCGCTCTTGTATTCTGTTACCTCAGTAATCTCGTAGTGCTGATGTGGTATGAAAACTTGAAAATACAGACGTATGTGCCTGGTTCTACGTTGCTGCTGCTGCTGCTGCTGATGATGATGATGATGATGATGAATAAATCGTCACGTCAGCTGAAATCATCGACACTTGTCTGCCGATGACTTGAAGATTTAGGAAACAGTATGCAGCGTTACTGACCAGCTTGATGGTCCCAAAGTTGGGGGTTATAAATTAATTGTGGTAGAAGTGTACTAATACACAATGGACACGGGTGACGGCTATCAATATACCTTGAACAATGCACAACATCTACAAGTAGAAGAATTTAAGGATTTTGTAGTAATTATAAATCATGACATAAAAACCACTGCATACTGCAACGCAGCAGTAGCAAAAGGGTTTTGAGTGTTATGGTTACTCAGTAAGAACATTCAAATATTTTGAAGATATGTTCCAGATTTCACATGCCGTGTACGTGTACCATATTCCAGGAGCAAGTCCCTATTTTGTTAAGTATGTCAAAGCACTTGGGCGGGTTCAACGAGTAGATAGTAAGCTGGTAACACCTCTCTTACGATAAGCGTCTGAAAGGCCTGAATCTTTTCCCCTTATCACAGAATACGAAGTGACCTTAAATAAGCACTTGGTATCTTAAATAATGACTTAGGTGTTAATTTGTCTTATCTTTTAGCGCCCACCAAAACGAATCACCTTAGACGTCACCTTATGAAGGATCGAAAACTGAGATCGAGTAAACTCAGTGGAAATCCGGTTCTCACATCCAGTGGTCAACGACTGTAACGTGCTACCTGAACAGGTAGTGTCAGCTCCACCTGTGAACTCTTCCGAGGTGGATCTACACTGGTAAATCCTCTGGAAAGATTAATACAGGTCGCCAGACCTAC
This sequence comes from Schistosoma mekongi, assembly GCA_034768735.1. Lineage (NCBI taxonomy): Eukaryota > Metazoa > Platyhelminthes > Trematoda > Strigeidida > Schistosomatidae > Schistosoma > Schistosoma mekongi. The sequence goes on from CM068307.1 coordinate 46,661,754, forward strand.
TATCCTTACCAGTGAAGACTGATGACTAGTCACAGTAACAAAGTATAAGCCACTATTACAAGACGGACTTATGATTAATGGAAATCAAAGGGTTAATCCCATCTAACGTTTCAAGAAGGCATGGATGAGATATGTTAAGCTTTTCGTCTGAGGATTAATATATGCTTCAAGTAGTCTGAGGGGCATAATGTGCTTGTACCGTAAGTCTGGTACATGGCTTCCATATAAAGATTTTTATTTTCACTGCAACAATAGGCCGAACGAAGGAAGGAAATTTGAATGTATACTAAGAAATCCATCAAAGAATTGTAAGTAATGGGTGATATTCACAGATTAGTGTGCAACTGCCCGATGAACATATTAGGGTGGGTGGTCTAAGGAGAAGTAACTAACTCATCAAAGTCAAAGTCATTTTCAAAGGTGGACATGACTTTTATAGCCGAACCAATGAGGGACAAAGGAAGTGTTTCAAGGCCACGGCGGACACTTGAAGGCAGCATGCTAACGATAGTGTTCAAGATCTTGCTAGTGATAAAAATCTAGTCGTTCGTTTGCAAACTATGGGACTGTTAAGAAAATCATTAAGTTGTCAATATAGCAAGGAAATGATAGTTTTCGAAACACAAAGGACACGAGGTGGTTGATGCTTTCGTTGTACTGAGTGCTGGTGTAAAAAGTCCATTCGAACGGATTCTTTTTTCGCTCGTTCCAGGCTAAGATTGAAAAAAATTCTTGTTTTAATTATTGAATGGGTGATTGGGATTAAAGTAACGACAGCCACTTCACTCGCGGATGTTTCTGAAAAGGCGGCAGTTCAATTGTATGGATATTGCCGTGAAATATGTTCCGGTATATTAGTCCCCTTACAAATCCAAAATGGAGGACGGGGAAAAATAGCTGAAATCGACAAAACATTGATGCGCAAACGAAAGTATAACAGGTGACACTAGGTTATAGAAGACTAGGTAAGTAGCTTTTATTTAAATATTTGTAGCTCTTTGGTATATGGGACGGAGCATTAAACAAAAGACATTGTGAGAAGATTCATGACAGATCTGTCGCTACACTTCTTGCCCTGGTAGAAAAATACATATTACCTGGAACAACAATATATAGTGATAATTGGAAAGCCTATGAATCATTTTCAAATATGGGGTACGTACGCAAAGCCGTAGTACATAAGAAGCACTTCATCAATCCGTCAATGGGAGTGAATACCAACAATATTGAATCAAAGTGAAGTCGAGTTAGATGTCACTTACGGCCATACTATGGATTTAAAGGGACGATATTATGGAGTTATCTAGATAAATATTTGTGTAAAATGCATCGTGATATTAAGTCTGCGGAATTCGAGAATAACTTATGTTTTCTGATGATATAAAAACAATCTATCCTGGATAATTTTTCAACTTCAATTATAATTTATTAGAAATGACGGATTCCTCATTGCATTTCGAGTTATAGTTAAGTCTTGATATTATATGCATATAATCTGAGAGGATGAATATTTTGTCATTTATCAAAGGTTTCCGTGAGGGGAGGCATGCTACAATGAGTCTGAGTTTAGAAATCTCTAATAAACCACTAGAATTTGGGAGAAATCGTTGGTTCTGATTTAGAGGGCTGTGATAGGTTCATTTTCATTGAGACTTATAAGGTTGTTTTAAAGTCGCTTATGTTCGGCAGTAAAAGTCATGTCGACCCGATTAATTATCACTATGCTGATTATATTGTGTAGTAACAAAATTATAATCAGGTTGTCATAAAATGTTAAACAACTTGTATTAAGCCCACCACAGTAAAAACAGTACTTACCTCGGCCGAACCATTTATGTCAACAGTGGTATATATATGCTCGTAAACTTCACGGATCATGTTGCAAAAATCTGACTGCAGTATGCGCTGTAAAGCTGCTAACTTTGAAGGCTGTATTTCAGGACATCTTTGAAGAATTTCAAGCAACTCAAGGACCCTAGTAATATCTAGTAACATGAAAACAAACGTATTGTCATTTACCCCTTTGCAGACTTAAGGACTCCGCCATAGCCCAGTGTTCAATACTCAATACCATTGTAAATAACTGGTATAAATCACTCCATTTCTTAGCACTCATGTCTTGATGCTATTAATTTGATATTGTATGTTTGGCCATGACATGTTGGAGATAGTTGGCTTGATACTTTATTTTCGTCGGTAATATGCTGTCATAGGTCAGGAGAGCCTGTTATGCTTTCATTCCAACAGCTTCCTCGGAACTAGCCTGAGTGTGAGGTCGATGTACCCACCACCCCATTTTCAGAAGTAAAGCTGCCAATCGGTCCATAATGGTTTTTGAATAGTTTGATTATCTGTCAAAGTAAACATTAAGGACTTCGAGGGCTTCGGCAATGAATGATGTGTCAAACATGAAGTTCTGTAGCATCGTTGTCGGAGTTTCTTTAACCTTTCAGTCCATAAATCTTCACTGCACTTTAAGTTACTGTTGAATGGTATTATATTGTTTTTATCAAAAATATGTTGGACTTACTTCCTAGACAGAAGTACAGATCAAGTTCAGAGGTCATCCATGAGATCCTTTACTAGTACCAAGCCTTAATCTAATTTTGCTGTAAGATTCCCGTTACACGCTTCCACTGTGAGTCACTTGTGATTATTTTGCTTGTGTTTACTGGGGCACAATTTCGCGTGGTTTTGTTGAATATATTCCTTACAGAAATCAGATATAGAATAATTGAAATATCGTCTAATATCTACCGCTTTAACTATCACAGCAAGACACATTACAGTAAAAGAAACCAAAGCACCTGATCACAATGAATAAGCACCAGCGAATAACTTCTTTTGTTCCGACTCGTCAACATATTTTGGGCACTTAATTAACCCAATCTGAAGGTTGTAAACTTCGAACTTGCAAGGATCTCACAGAAACTCGGCAAACCTGTTGCACAGTCACGCTTGATCACAGTGGTCGCATTCGACATTGTGAAAACGAACCAGTGGTATTAAAGCATTGATGTTCTACAAGTGCGACTAACACCTCTGTGACATTATAAAGGTAACACTTAGCACAGACTACACTATCAACGAGAAGTACAGTCCATTGGTATCATTTCCTGAAAAGCCCCCTACATTCAGTCAATTACTTAGGGACTGTCCTCAACTTTATATAAATAAAGACCCTAGATAGAGAACGAGCTGACGAGGAACACGATAGACGGAAAATCTAGCTAGTCACTTTTACAGTAATATACACGGACTGAGAGGCAAGTTTACGGAATCCTTACACTTATGTACACTTCTAGAGCAAAGTGCAGCTATATTTTTCGAAACTTGGCTTCCATATGAAGTCACGGACAAAGTGAACGCCCAGGGTATGACACTTTTTTCGAAGCAATTGAGAAAAAGAGGGGATGTGTTGTTGTAAATATTCAGGCAGTCTATCTAGAAGCATAGCCGCTGACAACACTACGTTGACGTTGCGAAAATCTAGTTGTTGTGGCTTTAGGATTAAAGTCAATCGATACTTGATTGGCTGGGTTTATTGCCTTCCTACAAACACACATGGGCAGAATGACAATCTACTCCTGGGAAGTTATTTGCTCGTCGGCAAGAAAGTTTATTAGAAGTTCTATGCAGGATATTTTAATTTTTCATCATCAGACCTAGTGAACGAACAAGCCATTCCAAAGAGATACATTGCTAAAGGATTTATGACTACCATCAAAGAAGCGTAACTCACAGAGATAGTAGGGCGTGATACCAGATGGGGAACTGATGTTGAGCCCTCGAAACTGAACCACATACTTTCCAACTGTTGACGCCTTTGGAAAATACTGAAATTCATGTTTACATTAGAAGCAGTGACCACTTAAAAATTGTGTCTGATGATCACCTTTAAATTACTGCCACAGAACGAGAGTACACCATTTTTTAGCTACACCTGAACTAACCATAAGTCTTTAAACAAACATATTTTTCAATCCCGATGGTCTTAGGAATGTGTGAGGGGAACATGTCCATGGACGAACACACTAGGAAACTGTCAAGAGTATTACAAACATGGTACCATCATTACAGACACCAGTTGTGACAAACAAACCGGCCAAGACGGGCAAGTGAATAAGGATAAGAAAAGTACGTCCATATGGGTGAAAAGTAAAGTTTGGCACATGTGGGATTCGACACGAAGGGCTTTCGACTACAATTCGTACGTGAGCCTATGAGATAGATGTAACATACATGTAGGGAACGACAGAACACAACTCCAAGTCCGCATTGCCAGAAGTTACAGGAAATTCCAAAACATCTGTACACATATATGACCCGAAGGTCAATTACAAACTTGGGCGCCCTAACTAACAAGGGATATTATAAACACTGGAGCAGCACTTTCTTCAAGAAACCAATTTATCCTTCAGCTATGACTGACCAAGTAGAAGCCACACCTACGTAAACTGTACTGGGGCACATCTGGATTAGGTCGGAGCTGTCCCACAGAAGCTGTTGGGGCTAAAACTCGACAGATCTTCGGGCTGTGATGAAGTAGGGGCAGTTGTGCTCTGTTGGTGAGCCGAAACACTCAGTCACCTTATCAGTGGTCTTTTAACGCCTAGGTATATCCCGTTTTAGTGACACATGAATCCAGAGTATTATGGGAATAGGTCTTTATTCAATAGCGTGGGCAGGAGACAGTGGAGCGCGGTTCTAGTCGTTCAAACAAACACATAACTCTCAACGTTCAATATAGGCTAATAGGAAATATAATCCCTATGCAAAATAAGGAAGTAAATGAATACTGGAGCCTAATTGTTTTGGCGTATGCTTAAGTTTTGAAGTGATCTTTTAACTAGTCAAGCTATGTTGCTACATTAGCTCCCTCCTAGAAGCGACTTCCGTAGGAACGTTGGTTCGATCAACATACCAAACAAAATCATCTCCGTTTTGTAGCTGTAGCTTAGTTCAGAATTACTTGGTGAACTTGATCTTCTAACAGTGACTGGAGCTTGGAAAGTAAGAGGGCAAGAAAATAAAGTAGGAATATCTGAGGAAATACCGCGAGCGGGCTACCCAACACCATGTTGGTGAGGTACGATGTTTCCATGCTCTGTCCGGCAATCAGGTGTTTACTCACCTGCCTCTCGAGTCGCCCTCAAGTAAAAATTAAAGAAGAATCTACTTTAGAACAAAACAAAAACGATGAAAATCAACCACACCTAAAGAATTGCTCCACTGTCTGCATAAAAATTTAAAGTACAATATATATATATAGTTACAATTGACAAGTGTTCGTTTCTACGTAAGTGTTTGGTTTCCGGGACGGCTTGGCCATCTGAAAGAAAATAAACATGGTGTAGAATCTTGTGTACGCAAACGTATTTAGAAAAAAATCTTTTTTCTTTGAAAAAAAAGAATATATATATAAGTGCGTATACTTGCCAGAAGTCAGGTCAACCTTGAACATGTGACGGCCGCCTTTTATGACTGGTTCGTAACAGTGGGTACCAACAGTACCCATCAGGTTGAAAATTATAGCAAACGTATATGAAAAATAAAAAAAAATGGATTACCAAGAATATGAGAATGCTTAAACTTATTAGGTCCAGATGAAGCTGTAAGTCAATGCGAAGCATATAGCTAATGTAGAAAGCTTATTGTAACGGTACCGGATGATATCTCCAGTTGATTAAGAGTTCGAATGTCGATAAAATGGATGAAAACTATGTGGTTATCTGAGAGAACATAGAGTTTAACCGGGGGAAGTATTATTTCTAACCTATGTCTATGATCATGTATGGATTTATAATAATTGTTTGTATGCTATGGAGGAACCACATCAATTAATGGTAATTTTATATAAGTTTATCGACCAGGTTTGTTAATAGTTTCATTAATTATATCAATCATATTACGTGATTGCCAAGGCTAGACAATTCTTTATGATGCTATCCTGAAACTATTATGAGTAATTAGTTGTAGTGTTAGTCTGCTATAAGTTAGTGAAAGAATTTTTGTTATTATTATTTAGGATCTAAAAGATTGGAAAATCTGAAACAGAATTTAAAATCTTAGATATGACATCACTACAGTTAGAATGATATCAGAGATACTATAGAAATTTAGTAAGTTACTCTAATTAGCTTAGTGATATTTATAAATTGTGGCCAAATTAATTAAAACTAATAAAAGTAGAACAAATATGGAACTTAATATGTTTCTCCTGAAAACAACCACTTTTTCGAATAGTATGTTGCTGTATAAACTTGTATCCAAAGCAGAAATCGTTTCTAGTAGTGGTTTACATTAAATATACATGACATGCCAAGTACTAGAGGTGTGTATAGTAAATTAAGTGGTAAAAAGTTGAAACTCGCCTGGATTTTTTTTTATATTATGGAAATTTATCCTGACTTTTGAAGTTCATTGTGTGATTTATGGCATCATAAACTGATAATTGAGAAATCTAGAAAAATGATTAGTTCTGCAGGCAAAACATGCTCACAACACTTACCTCAGTTGACAGGTTTACGACTTATATTTTTCGCCAAGTTGTTTAAGAATTAGTTTAAGTATTCAGTATTTAATAAAAAAAACAAAATGACTACCGTTCCTACATCAAAAGATAAGGTCCGGGGAGAAGTGGGTAAAATAGTGTTTATATTCCGATAACGTTTGTCAACTTAGGACAAAAAGAAATATATTGCTTTTTTGTTTTCGTTTTATTTTATGTTTACTTTTAATTTATTTATTTTCAATATTTCCTAACTCGAAAATTTCAGGAATTACGTGATTATTGTTATTATTATTATTTTATTTTTTTTTATTTTTTATTTTTTTTTTTTTTAGTAGGCCGAAACTATAGCTGTGGACATCCTCGCCTGAATAATCGGATTAGCCCAACTAACGCTTTTAGTTACCTTTGTAGCCTTTATGCTCTTATTTGCTGATTCCGTGTTTATTTGATTAGATAAACGGTCTAATAACACGTATGGTGGTTTATTATCTAGGTAGGCCGGTTTTAGCCTATCAATACTTACTGAGTCAGTGTTTCCTTGTTTTTGTACTACAAAATACTTAGGTTTTCTTGAAATAACTTTAAATGGACCTTCAAAAGGAGGGCTAAGGGGCGCTTTTACTTTGTCACATCTTATCCAGACGTGCGAGCAACTGCTTAGATCCTTAGGTACAAATGTCGCTCGTGATTGTTCACGAGTATTAATCGGTTTAAGTTTAGACATTTGGTCCCGCAGTTGGTCTGCGTAAGTTCCTAAGTCGAGCGTTTTACTGTTGGTGTGAGGGCTAATGAACTCACCTAGGAGTCTCAGAGTGGTCCCAAAAACTAGTTCTGCCGCTGAACATTGTGAGTCAGTTTTGACAGCTGTTCGTATTCCCAACATAACTAATGGTAGGAATTCTGTCCACTGACTGGGGTTTGAGTGACATATAAGAGCGGCCTTTAGTTGACGATGGAACCGTTCTACCATCCCGTTTGCTTGAGGATGATACGCCGTACAGCGAATTCTGTTTGAGCCTAGGAGTTTAGCCAGGTTACTAAATAATTCAGATTCGAATTGAGCCCCTCTGTCTGTCGTTATTGTAACCGGTGTACCGAAAATGGTCACCCAGTTTTGTATAAAGACTTTGGCTACTGTTTCGGCTGTGATGTCCGCGATCGGTACGGCTATAGGGAACCTCGTAAACCTATCTATACATGTAAATAGGTACGTAAAGCCATTTGAACGCGGTAAAGGGCCCACTAAGTCGATATGTACGTGTGCGAAACGTGCATCCGGTTGGGGAAAAACTCCGATGGGTGAATTTGTGTGTCGGCTAACTTTTGATTGTTGACACGCCGAACATTCTCTGACCCATTTATGTACATCTTTCTGAAGATTTGGCCATATGTATCTGGCGTTGATTAATTTAGTCGAAGATTTCACGCCAGGGTGAGACAATGAATGAAAGTTATTAAATATTAACCGCCGCATATTTTTGGGAACGAAAGGTCGAGGGACCGCTTTCGTCGTGTCACAGTAAATCAGGACATCTTCCTTAGGTGATGGCAGCTGTTTCAGTTTTAGGCTAGAGCATTTAGTTGACAGTAAGTTTTGTAATTCTTGATCAGTTTCTTGACTGTCTCTTAAGATCTCAAAGTCTACTGTAGACTGTTGTATTATATTCATTTCTAATCGAGATAATGCGTCTGCCGCCTGATTGTCTTCACCTTTTACGTGTTGGATATCACCGTCACGGTTTTACTCTTCTGATTTGTTGCATGATGCCGCGTTTAAGTGTACGAGCAAATTCAGCACTTCAGTTTGATATTTTGTTTGAATGTCCTCAAACTCGCGCTCGATGCTGTAACATATGGTTACCACATTGCCCTGCCGGACCAATTGAAACTCCAGTTTTTATGCCTGTAGGTACACAAGGTGCTATGAAAGGTGTCACAGTAGATCAACTGGAACGGTTGGATTGTCGAACTTTACTTGGGAACACTTATCATTTAGGTCATCGACCAGGGCCAGAAGTCCTTAGAAAAGCTGGTGGACTTCATAAATTTATGTCCTGGCCTCGTGCTATCCTTACAGACTCAGGAGGTTTCCAAATGGTTTCATTAAACAAATTATCGGAAGTTACTGAAGAAGGAGTTCGATTTACTTCTCCACATAATCGTACTGAAATGCTCTTAACTCCAGAAGAATCTGTCGGGAATTTGCAAAATGCACTAGGCTCAGATATTGTTATGCAGTTGGATCATGTTGTACATGTGTTGACAGATATGGAATATATGAAAATAGCGATGGAAAGGTCTATTCGTTGGTTAGATAGAAGTATTACAGCTCATAAAACTCAAGAGAGTGAACAGAATTTGTTTGCTATTGCTCAAGGTGGTTTAAACCCTTCAATGAGAATCGATTGCATTGATGAAATGTTGAAGCGTAAAGATAAATTGGCTGGATTTGCTATCGGAGGCCTTAGCGGTGGCGAATCAAAACAGGATTTTTGGCGTATGCTTAAGTTTTGAAGTGATCTTTTAACTAGTCAAGCTATGTTGCTACATTAGCTCCCTCCTAGAAGCGACTTCCGTAGGAACGTTGGTTCGATCAACATACCAAACAAAATCATCTCCGTTTTGTAGCTGTAGCTTAGTTCAGAATTACTTGGTGAACTTGATCTTCTAACAGTGACTGGAGCTTGAAAAGTAAGAGGGCAAGAATACTGGAGCCTAATTGTTTTGGCGTATGCTTAAGTTTTGAAGTGATCTTTTAACTAGTCAAGCTATGTTGCTACATTAGCTCCCTCCTAGAAGCGACTTCCGTAGGAACGTTGGTTCGATCAACATACCAAACAAAATCATCTCCGTTTTGTAGCTGTAGCTTAGTTCAGAATTACTTGGTGAACTTGATCTTCTAACAGTGACTGGAGCTTGAAAAGTAAGAGGGCAAGAAAATAAAGTAGGAATATCTGAGGAAATATCACGTCGGGCTCACCAGTTTAACGCCTAGGTATATCCCGTTTTAGTGACACATGAATCCAGAGTATTATGGGAATAGGTCTTTATTCAATAGCGTGGGCAGGAGACAGTGGAGCGCGGTTCTAGTCGTTCAAACAAACACATAACTCTCAACGTTCAATATAGGCTAATAGGAAATATAATCCCTATGCAAAATAAGGAAGTAAATGAATACTGGAGCCTAATTGTTTTGGCGTATGCTTAAGTTTTGAAGTGATCTTTTAACTAGTCAAGCTATGTTGCTACAGTCTTTTCTAGTACTCGCTACAATCAACAATTACCGGTGAAGTCGGGGGAGGACAACATGGATACTGTGAGTATAAACAGTCGATAGTCCCATGAAAACATACCCCACCTACGTGCAGAAAATATTTTTAAAAATTCTGTAATTTATCCTAAACTGAGGAAATGTTTACTATCAATTACTATTTTAAGGGTTTGAGTCAGATAAACCAACACTTTCCGAGTTAAAGGCTTTCAGTCACCTCTGGGGAAGTTTTAAGACAGTCACACGAAACAGCTCATCATTATCTAGGTTGCCAATCATCATATAGCTCTTTTCGAACTCCGAGTTGTTAAGTAATTATGCAAATAAGGATTATTGTGTGATTACAAATTATTTCAGAGGAAAAATGACATGATGGTAGTTCAACAGTTACTAGGTAGTAATCATGTCTGCATTCACATTTTCAAATATATGTATACTTCACATATATGCAGACTACCTGAAACTACGAGTCTATATGCATTCTAGCGGCCTTAAACCATACATTAACACTGATGTACTTAAGTTATAAATCAAACACTTTAATGAAAGACCACATAAGACCAAGATCTGTGCAATAGGTATCCTATAATAAGGTGTTGATTTCTGTGTAGGTGTAAGAACTGAGTATACAAATCAAACAGTGCAACAGACCACTTGGTTGACAGTTTTCACTAACCCATTTGATGTTTGCTTGACTTTATAGACGACATTAAGATTCAAACAACAAGCTTATAGATAAAGTTAATAAACAACGGCAAAGTAATAAATTTTGTGATAATAATCGAGTGCGAGAGGGTTCGTGACAATGTTTAAGGTCTATCAACCTAAATGTACACTGTAGCTGATAATTAAAGACTGGGAAATTTTGTTTCTCAACACTAGCCATAAATAAAACTCCGCCTTTGAAAAGGGGAGAGAGGCCAGGTGACTGCGTGGTGACTTAATCTGTGTACTGTTGTAAGATTTAATCCTTGGGCCACTGCTATCTTTCGTTTTCATCACTAATTTTCTACTAAACGTCTACTCGTTGTTCTAATCTACACAGACGCTAAGCTGTAGGAATTTAACAAAAGTGATGAATACGAAGTAGGCGTGCAACAAGACCCGGCTTGCAAAGAATGTAGACGGCTATCAATGACTTAACTTCCAACTCGCAGGAATGCCATGTGATGTGTTGCAAAACTCCAAACGGTACGCATCCGGGCTTTTACCTAGGATGGAAACGAATAGCTAATACTCGAAATATGTGTTGAGAGGTCACTGTTAACGTGATAATGCTATGTACCGATCCAGTTAGTATTCTACTATTCGATAATGACTCTGACTTAATCCCGAATCAGAACAAGAGTGGAGCGGTCAGTATAATGTATTGAAAGATAACAGTAGAAACAGAAGGCAAAAGCGAATAATTAATTTGATCAGAGTATAAATAAAATCGATACGACGATATATTCCGGAATCACCTCGATTGTTCGTGGGTTGTGATTGGCTACAAAAAAACCAATCTCAGCACCGTTTCGTAAGCACGCTATGAGATTTTTTTTAATTGAGACCGTTTCGTGCTAACAAACAGAGACCTAGGTCTGCTTTCCACCGATATGCAAGGGACCATGTTAAGTCGCTGACTTCATTGATGATGTCCTACTAAATGTCCGCTCGTCCATTCTTGTATATACGTATGACGTACAATTGTAGCAAGCTTTGAGAGGTGACGGGGACTCATAACTCTCGCAACAGGACTCGAATATGTTAGAAAAGCTGGTAAGTAATAAAAAAATGTCACGTAATGTACTACAGACTGTGCTCAGCCGACTATTACCTAGACAAAAGAGAATAATTAGTACGCCTGAGGAATGAGATTGACCGACCAAAGGCTAGGGATAATCATCAAGTGGATGTGACGAAAGTATAAGCCACGTTGCACCAAGTCTGTAGACATCTAAGCATGTTGGCAACAGATCTGTTCTCTACATAAGACTACTTATAAAATTACAGCATTGTTGCCCCTCCAAACCCCAAAATAAACGCTCAGCTTCTGAGAAGAGAGTACAGATGTGAGCAGCAAAATGCGTAACTGGACTTCGAAATAAACAATACTTCGACCGGCTACGACAGCTGTGGCTATTCACTATAAGGGGGGGGACCTAATCACTGTATACAACATACTACGCACTATTGGACATCCAAATAAAAGCATACTGGCTGCTTCACATGCTTACACATCTCGGAGAAACCCCTGAAGCAGTCCCTATCAAAGAGCACAGACACAAGTGAGAGTAAATTTTCTGCTATTGAAAGCCTATCCCACTTGGGACGCGGTGTTTGTGAAAAGTAACTGTGGTCCTCCCCTTCGACCCGTTTCAAAAGAAAGCTAGGTGTCTATGCGCGCGACTAATGCATACCAAAGGTCTCCTATAACAGGGGCTAAAAGGCAAATACTAGTTCCTAACCTTGAAGCTTATCACTCTCAACCCTTAGCTAATCTACGGTATTCTTCTAAGTCATACGAACGATGGGACGGGGGATAGTGTCTTACAAGGGTTATAAAAAAGTGGAAACAAAATAAAATAGGAAATAAATAACTAAAAATTTTGGTAAAGATAGAAACAAGCAAAAAGAACAATGAAAAAAAAGTAAAAGGCAACCAGCTGAGACTGCCAGAGCTAAAGCGACCACGTAGATAGCCGGCTATCAGAAAAAGAAAACCCGGACACTCAAGATGCAAGCGCAAATAAATTAGCCAATTTAGTATAGCTCATTATACAGATGTTGGATTGGCTTCTCTTAAAGGTATTAACTATTCAATATTGCGCGTAGTCATGGATACGAAAGTCAAATATTAAACCTGCGAGTTCGGAAATTTTTAAATATGTATATTAATAATGATGAGCTTTTCTGAAATTTGTAAAAGTGCCCGGATTCCAGAAGCTCTACTTTGGGATGTTGCACAGGTTGCTTGTTGGATCGAGGATATAGGTTATTCACAGTACAAGGTTAAATATACATTTTGAAAGATTTTATTAATCAATAGGAATGCTTTACTGGAAATCAGATTGACGGACGAAGCTTGATTAATATACACTCCTCAACGCTTCCTGATATAGGCGTAACAAAATTTGAGGATATTAAAGTAATTTGACCAGCATTCACAAATGTCTTAGAATATAGCATGCAAAGTTCGTGAACTCTTGAACCTAGATGAAAGTAAGTCTTCACGTCACTTACATTTGCCTCCGAGAAGCATAGTTGGAATGTTTTTTGAGGCCAGAAGCTACACGGGAAGCTGCTTATCAAAGCTGACATTTCCAAGATTTGTCTATAAGACACAAAATGCGATATGGGAACCTACGTTAACAAATATGGGGATTATTTTCAAGTACAAACACTAATTTTAACAGAATCTATTATAGTAGTGCTCCTAAAAGTATTTTTGAACTGTATACTTCGTTATTTTATGATTACATATTAGACTGGAAAACTTCCATGAGCCCGTTAGTATCCAAGGTTTTATTTTTTCAGACAGATCTTAAGATTTATTTTCCAACGAGTTTAATATATCTGTGGTTTCTACAGCTTTTAAATCCTAGTGTTCATTAGTTGAAACCAGTTAACTAAATTTAATATAAAAATACTGGCAATTTGTTAAAAACCATTATTGCGACTATTGAATTCGAGTGGCTAATTAGACCACGCCATACTCTACCGAAAGTTAGGGACCTTTCCCTCACGTAAGCGTCAAGAAACCACCTGGCCTATCCTCCCTTGTCATCAGGGTATCGAGCATAGATGAAACCAGTAAGATCAATTTGTATTCTGTCGGCGAACCGCAAAAGCAATTTGCTTGTTTTCTGGCTTGTAAATACGAAAAATTCTTCAGGTCTATACATTAATGAGATATATGCGTTACCTAATAATATTGTTAAGTAGCTATGTTTTATGAAGCAATTTACACATTCGTGTAAGATAATATATATATATATATATATATATACATAGTGTATTGCATTGGACAAACCAATATGTAACACGATAATAGAACATTACTGCTACTACTATTGAGTCTAACGCAGTTTTAGAATATTATATTTAGATCTTATTGCTGCATGTTACGAAAATATCCACTGGGATGCTGCCCAATATCAGTATGTTTTTATGAACAAAAGAGTATCTCACAAGATTTCGGTGGCCTAGTAATTAAGTCTGCTACCTCAAATACTACCTGGCTTGAATAGCTGTTCGTTACGAATCTTCACACATAGTGGTTTGAAGATGGATGTATAGGATTAGCATGAAATTATTCCTTTACTCACCATTATAAATAGTTAACAATTCAACGTATCCGATTAGCTGTGAGCGATGGTGGAAGTCTTTACAGATATGATCACAATACGCATAAGGAATTACAGCACCGTGTGAAGATCTGTGCCACGTTCAGCCATTTAGTTTGTTAGTCTATCTGTATAATATCGGATACACAGTATCGTTACTACAATACGGCTATGTTTATTCTTTAAAATGTACAGATACAATGGTTTTAATTGTTTATGTAGAATTTGCCGATTTCCAATGTATTTGCATAAAAACTCATAATATGGGCTAAGGTAGTAAAATCGACAAGGTCAAAACTAGGGTTTGTTAGCTGGCTAAGTACTGACAACTGTGAAGTTTCTGTTTATGCATTCGTTAGATACGACGCGTTATTTCAGAGAATTAGACGTTTCTCTGCAGAATTCTAGAATACAATAGCAAATATCTAGTTGTTTAACAAACAGCATAGAATAACATATGCAATAATGTAAGCCAAAATGAAATTTGTATGGTAGTTATTTACTAGATTGTTTACAATAATCAGTAGACATCAAGTGTGTGCCTTAATCTTATTCAGGTAATTTTCCACAATTAAAATTGATCAGATTAGCATAACTTTACTTGAATTACCAGTACAGAATTCATTTTTGATTTTAATATGCATACTGAGAAAATCAGTAAGCCGTCTGTTGAACTTTATTTACATTTGATCAGTTTAAACAGTAGGATTGTTTCAATAGAATTTAAGTTTGTGTTATATTAGAATAGAAGAGTATTAAGCTCGAGGTAGGGAATTACAGTCAGATAGTAAAAGAATAACCTTGAATAAAGTAAAATAGTTCATCATACTGTTATAACGTGAGAAAAAGGTTTTTGTCCTGTTGATCGGTTGTGCGCGGACGCCTATTGAAATGTGCCTAGTTGATAATACGCGACTTGCTTAAGCCCACTCAGTCCCAAGCCGGAGATAGAAGAATAAGACAATAGATTAACCAGACAGGTCGGAATAAGATTCGGAGTCTATTTTACACATTCGCTTATATATACAAAATAATCATAGTGATTATTCATCAAATTGAAATTATCAACATTTTTAATAATACAATTAAATGTTGTCAAATGTGCTCACATAAAAGTGATGAAAGTTTACAAATCATGTTAACAAAAAAAATCAATACAACTTGGTAAAATGAACAATTGTATTTCTAGGGATTTCGAATCCCTAACACATACCTTTAAACAGATCATCTGAAACAGCACGCAAGCAATACATTGTGGAAAACTATATTGGTGAAAATACATTACCTCTTATTTTATACTAGACACCTGTTAACTTCAACGGAAACTATTTTGATGAGTTTGGGAATAACTCAAATCAGGTACAAGTGGGCTTTCGATTTCACCTTTCTGCCAATTACAAGACTTAGTTTTAATAAAAGTTGGACTGAATAACCAGATCTATTTAACATATTACAGGGGAATACTGAATTAGCTCTTAGTTTATTACCATTCAAATGCACTGACGCTATTCCTCGAGATGAAGGAATGGACGGGGATTTAATCAAGCTAACTCTTCTATATCACGAGATCTAGGTATGTAAATCCAACTTTATTGATCACCTTAAGTATCTTCAACGACCAGTGAATAAACTATAATGGGGCCAACCATAATATACTAATTAAATTCAACCCAGTGTAAATAAGACTCAGTAATAATCAACCGAAATTCATGGCAACTGGTAAGAATCAGGTTCATCCTCAGGGTTAAGTATTTTCGTTAGGTGAAAACCCACTCGAGAATGAGACAGGAGGTAAAGGTTATACGAAGAAACAAACTTGTCGAAAAGATACAAATCGAAAACTAAGTGCGTCTTAACCCCTGTGACAGTCTGTGTTCATCCCAAGAATAGCGAATTTTGTTCCCAAACTTTATTCCGCCAAGCGCGTTATTGCAAAGTAACGCTAGCATTTTATCGAGCTGAGCTGTATGCTATACAGAAAGTTGACAATATTTACCTTACAATGCATTCATCTACAGATAATCGAATTAAGAGACCAAAGGCAACTACAACCAGTAGGAATTTCACATCATTTATTATTTCAACAGTATAATTATGGTTGTCTGCATCCACGAATTAGATTCATTAGCATAATTAATGTAAACTGTTGATAACCAACTACACTAGCCGTGATTAAGATCTGGAAGTTACGTTCCAGACGTTGATAGTCAGTCTTTTGATGCACTTGCTACAGAAAAATGGCATATATTCAGCCCTATAACTAAGTATGTCCTAAGCAGTTGACCATACTTATTGGTTTGTAGAAACGATACCACTCACCTAGTCCAATTAAAATAAGTGCGGTAATCTAGGATGCATGACACACGCGTTGAAATTTCAGAGGCAAAAGATTCGAGAAATAAGTGAAAGATGATAATAAACAAACCCAGACAAAATGAAAACTCAAGACCCTACTTAACTATAATAACGCCGAAGGTTAGTTAAATAGATTTCAGTAAACCTAACACTTTAATGCCTTGTGATACGTCATTGAGGTTTGACTGCATTTACAACTAAACGCCGTTAAATAGACACGAACAGTTTTTAGGAATATAATCAGCCAAATACGCTGACGTCAATCTACCGGATGCAATTGCTCTTAGCAGAGTTAGTGAGACAGTCCCAAAAGTATAACTTTTGCGAGGCTCAATAACTGAGACGATACAGATGGACTGACTAAACCTTTATCAGAAAACAAGTTTCCTATTCTTTATTCGCAATTACTTTGAAAGATAAATCTTGTAGGGAAGATTTTATTATGGCGGTAAAGGAGACCACTGCTTTATGCAAGCACACTCATTTATATATCAAGTTAGTCACATTATAAAATTTATCAACTACATAAAAAAACAAAATGAATGATTACTTGACTAAATGAGTAAACAATTGTACTAAAATTAATCAATTCGACTAAATTTTAGAAAATTTATAATGATACATTTCCTAAAATATATGCATTCAATTTACACACTGAACTGCCTTAATATAATGAAAAGTTGACACTAAGCTTGGATAAAACAAATACACGATCATACGCTTGATTTTTTCGGTAACTGCATTTTAAGTACTTGACAACCCTAATAGAATAATGGTCAGCGACGATACCCACCTATCAAATACTGGAAGACAAAACAACTGGAAAATAACTACAATTATTTAATTAGCAGAATATTTACTTACAAATAAATGTCTATCAAAAATATACATAGTTAGGAATCAGTTTATGCATGAGTAAAATGTCAAAAGTCCACGGCTAACCAATCGGTATTAACCTCGTTTATCAAATGGAATTCCTGACTTAAGTACAGGGAGTTTCGTGCATAAGGATGAGAATTTGCTTCGGATAAAAGTGGCTACATATCATAATTTATTATACTGATTTGAATGAAGAGTGATAAAGCAATACACACCAAAACTAAACGATTTTGTCCTATGGGTGGAATATGACATAAACTTTGACAATAAAGTTGGATGACAAGGTGTGGCGAAGTCAATAAGTTACTTTTAAAGTGACTAAAATACAGAACGTTGTTAGTGTAACGGTATGGTTAAATAGAAAAACTAAAACAATATTCGCGATCAGGAAAAAGCAATGCACAGGGGGAGATACACGGACAAAAAATTAGACAGTTCTATAAAGCAACTGAAATGAAAAGACGAATAACAAACACGGGAAGAAAAAAACTGTAAAGAGATTATGAATTATGTACGATTTGCCAATGTGTGATTGTTAACACTTCACAGCATCAATAATCGCAATCACTAAACACGTTGATTTATAAAAGGATATTCTATGTACTACTATTCAGAGTTACAAAACCTTTAAAAGAAATAAAACCTCACGTGTCGTCCTCCCTTAAACCATGAACTTTAAATTAGTCCATTACTTTATTTCCATGCTCCCTGAACCATATTCCATATATTCACACTCTTTGTTATGATTATTTTCTTTTTATTGGAGCAACTTCTACTAATGGAGGTGGTGTTAATCTTGTGGTGCCATAGAGGTATGGGAATTTGAACCGATGCACACATGTGACAGGTTCGATGCTGATTATACAAACATACATTGAGTAACCTTATAGGTATACTGAAAAACTGTAAAATTGTGCAGGTATCAGCGTTACTTTAAGTAAGTGTTCTCAAACCGCCTAAAGCTGTTGACCTAGAAAGGAAACATATGAAAAGTAGAAAATGAATGCCAAAAAAATATGATAAACATGTGGAAATATGATAATCTCTCAGCCATTTTAAGATGTGTCATGAAAGCTGAGAAATGATAAAATCAATGCAGTAATACTACAATTACAGTTATTATTTCTCAACACTACACATGCACTTCAGATCATCACAGAGAGTTGAAAGTAATTGTAAAACACAAAAGCATCAACCAACCATCAGAATATTATCCAATGTCACACTAGATACAATCCTTAAAAGTGATTAAGTCCTATCAACAGAAATTGATGTAGCATCATGATGTACCACATCTCAGGAAATCAATATTTCCTCAGGGGTTAGATAAATGCTAAATAAACTAATCCGCAATATATAGTATGACCATGATAAACTAAAACCATTTCAGAAATGATAAGCCCTCACTGTATCACACACTTATCCAATGATTGTCATCCTGCAGACAGGCTTAAATGGCAATCAACAAATCTGCTTACTATTGTAAACTCGTAACACTTCATAAACTTACAGACGATTATCTTACCTACAACTCTAGACATCACATATAATGAAGACAACCCATACGTAGTCATTTACGTTTAACAATGGTTGATCAGATTCACAACGATTGTAGCTATCTTATCGCAATCTCAACTACAATTACGATTTCCTGGGAAAATTAGTCAAAGAATTCAGTAACTACAATGTTGTTAATGAAACCATTCCTAAAATTTAGAAGTAATCGATTTCGAAATGCTGACCATACTTAGTTAACTCAGAGATAAATCTCAAGTTCTCCAACAAATCTTTAACAAATGTAAAACAATCATCAAGATCCAAATACAAATCCCAATACACAGCCATGACCCAAATTATCTTGATTTGCAGCACACAAATAATATTCAACATAAGTGATTTTGTGTTTAGTTTAAATGAAAAACGTAGGTAAACTCACTTATGCGATATCTGTGGATATCGTATTCAAACTTCCTATGTAGGAACAAGGCAATTGAACATTTTGAATAAACTGGATAGAAGACATCAGTTTGCAGCTAATAATCAAGATACGATTAAATTGAGAGCGGTACCGCCTTAACAAGCACACTGTGACTACTATTTTGGCATTAATCTGACTCATTGATGACACCTCATATACTTCTGTACAATCTTCGATAAATAATATGATACCAGAATTATGATCCATGAGTGATATAAACGTTGAAAACCAATTGGCAGCATTTGATAATTTTTTGTAATAGCATACACATACTAGATACGCTATATCAGTATGTAAAACGAACGAACTCGATACATTCTTGAAGTATTGATTTATGCGATATGTTTGTATATATGAACGTAAACGCAAGCCATCGAGACAGTATTTTGATGGCATATATATATGTATATATATGTCTTACATGTAAGATTGTGTCTTATCAAGTAATCAGTTACCTATTGAAAAGCATTCAAAATTGTTAGAACAACCCCTTGTATTCTAATTACCGACACGGCTTAAACCGGCAGTCAGTGAATTCATGGATTGATGCCATGTTTTAGTTTGGCCACCCCTAACTCTCTTCCATCCTATTCCTATATCAGTCAGCATTGCGCATTATATTAGACTACATAGGATTAAAAAAGCGAAATCAGACGTTTTATTCAAACAGGCACAATTTTACTCCTATTTTATTACCTCAATAAGTATGAATGTATAGAACATTCACGCAAATAAAACGTAACAACTGTTAATAAATATGTGAAAGTGATCAAACGTTGAAGAAAATTGCATAAAGCTTCGTGACAAATAGAACCAGCTCTGATGAAAGGGAGAAAAAATTGATATTTTACTACAAACAATTTGAAAATACTTAAAATATGTGATACATACCTTGAGCTAATTTCAAAAGTTCAACAGCTCTTTCATGATGTTCACTTTCTACAGAAACTCCATTCACTGAAAGCAGTTGGTCACCGCGCTTTAAACCACCATGGCGATCTGCAACACCACCGGGAATAATCCGACTAATGTAAATCGGTGAATTTTGCTCTTTGCCACCCATAACATTGAATCCCAAACCTTCATCTGTTTTCGGAAGTTCTATAACACGCGGATGAGCATGTCCTTCACTTGCAGCAAAAGCTGCGACAGTAGCTTTAGCTGTAGCACTTGCTTTAACCTAACATGTTGAATAAGTACAAAATAAGAGAGTTTGGTTAATCACACATGTATTGGAGGAAACCTGGGCTATTAATTGTGGAAAGTTTAAAGAAACATTCCAAGAAGTAACTACTCCATTCAATCCGTGATCAGTTTTACGTAAGTTGTCACATCATCCTCCATGGGTTGACAAAGAATGCTCAAAAACTACTATGATGTAGAAAACTTTTTGGGACTGTACAATAGTACGAGTTGTGATACTTTTAAGCAAGAGTACCGTAAGGTTAGAAACCTTTGTAAACTAACTATTGATGAATCTCGTATAATCTACGAAAGGTAGCTTGCATAGAATAGCCCCACTTGCCCTAAATGGTTGTTTTCGTATATGAAGAAACGAAGTAAGCCGAGTTCCTTCGGAAGCCATGAGGCCGATGCCCCACTCCCTTCTGACAACCGGAGCAACAATTAATATAGGTGACCGGTTTCAAACAGCTGTCCCCTGGACAGTGCGATCACACTCTCAGGTCATCACGACCTCCCCTAATCCTCTTTCTTTTTCAGGTTCCTCAAGAATGACCCTTCCACGGTGTAGGCAACCGGGGAGTGATAACCACCCTCATACCCCTTAATAGCACTCGAGTTCACCTTGTTCATGATCAAACACGTTATCCTTCTCTGGTTTTTACTATTTACACTTCTTCTACATTTTCTATGCGTGCCACTTGCACTGGTTACCAGAGTTTCCTAAATGTCATACCAGGTCTCCTGAAGCCGCATTCTAAACTTCATGTTGGAGCTTTCAAAGTACGTACTCTGTGTCAAATCGGTCAACAAGCTGCCTTAGCTAAAACACTCGCCAATGCCTTCTTGTCGTCTCTACTTATGCATCCGCAGACTGTAGCATAGATGAAGTGAAAGACGAGTTCTATATGAAGTTCTCTAACCTCCTTCAGACATAGTAATTATAGCAGGAGATTTCAATCCCCAAGTAGGTAGACTAAATCAGGCTGAAAAACACTTGGGTGGGTCATTCGGCATCTCAGCCCAGACAACAGACAACGGAGATCGTTTGATGTAATTATGTTCAGACTATCGTTTATTTTTAGCTAGCACAAACTTTAAGCATAAAAAGAGACATTGTTTAGCCTGGTGACCTCCAACATCTACACAACGATGGACACAAATCGACCACATCGGCATCAGTTACCGTTGGAGAGGCTGTATAGAGGACTGCCGCTCATTCTGGAGCACGTGTTTAGATTCTGACCACGCCCTGGTGAGAGCATATATCTCTGTGTTCTGCAGGTCACAGAAAAGTCACATCAGGCAAACCCTTTAAATATCACTTCGAGACTGAAAGTTCTAAGATTGTATTTAGTAATGGTTTGGCTAAACACTTAGTCGCCCACGACCAACAGGTTCATCCCGAAGTAGCTTGAAATGATTTTAAAGCAGGTGTAAACGCAGCAGAGCTATCTGCATCTAACCTCAATATAAAAATTATGAAAGACTACTGAATCTCTAGTACTACTAGTGAACTGATGAAGGCTCGAAAACTCATTCCAGCAGGCTTGGAATATGATGAAGAGTGATGACAATTGAAACGTAGACTGACAGAGTCTGCGTAAGCATCGTGAACAGTAGTTGGCAACAAAGGCAAAAGCGATGGAAGCATCGGCGGAGGCAGCGGGCAGCTGTTGCGACTTATCAAGGACACTGGTATTAAGAAATCGACAGATAGTGAAATTATCTCGGAAAAAGATGAGTCTATGATTCACTCTTAGTCTAGAAGATTAGAATAATGGACAGAACACTTTCAGGAACAGTTCAACTGGCCCATAGCTACTCTTAGCTTACCCACTATCCCCAAGCTACCCGAATAGAAAACTGACACAGGTACCCCCCTCCCCAACTCTGAGTGAGGTTGAAAAGGCTATAAGTAAATTGAAACGAGGGAAAGCAGCAAGACCTGATATGTTGTCTGCCGACATCTTTAAGGATGGTGGTCCAGTCTTAGCTAGCAGGTTGACTGATATACTAGCCAAAGTTTGGGAACTAAACACCATCCAATCTGATTGGTCTCGATCGCTGATCGTTCAAATTTACAAAAAGGGATAGAAATCCTCTGTGATAACCACAGAGGAATCAGTTTGACTAACATAGTATCTAAAATATTAGCCTCTATAATCATTCGACGTTAAGCCAACACCAGAGAACAGAAGACTCGAGAAAACCAGGCTGGTTTCAGACCTGGACGAGGTTCCATTGATCACATATTCACCCTGTGCCAGATCCTCGAACACAGACATATGTACCAACGTCCAACTATAATTGTATTTCTTGACTTGAAAGCAGCGTTCGACTCTGTAGACCGTGAAGTCTTGTGATAATGTTTGTCATTAAAAGGCGTACCTCAAAAGTACATAAACCTTATAAAGGCTCTCTACTCGGTCACCACTGGTCGAGTCAGAGCATATGGTGAATTGTCACGAGAAATTTATACCTCAAGCGGGGTCCATCAGGGTTGCCCCTTATCCCGTTTTTTATTTAATTTCATCGTAATGTACTCCTAGAAATCTCACTCACTTCTTTTAACTCCTCAGGAATTACTCGCTTTCCAGAAGGCCCTCTCGTCGATTTAGAATATGCAGACGATATAGTCCTGTTTGGTGAAGACGCGCACAACATTCAGTCTCTCGAACACCTTGAGTAACAATGCAAGCATATTTGGGATGCGGCTCTCCCTTCCCAAATGCAAAATGTTACTCTAGAACTGGCCTGCTCCTCCTCCTAAATTAGTTGTGGGAAGTGAAGTAATTGAATGCGTTGACTGCTTCACTTATCTCAGAAGTCTTATCACTCTGGTGGGTCGGTGACCGCAGTGCCCAGGAGACAGCTGTTTGGGGTCGGTCAAGTATATTAATTGTTGCTCCGGTTGTCGGGAAGGGGGGGAATCGGCCTCAATATTCTCGTAGTGCTAGTGTGGTATGGCAACTTGAACCAACAGACGTTTGTGCCCGGTTCTACGTTGCTGATGATGGTGGGTCGGTATTTGACGAAATCTCAGCGCGGATTCAGAAAGCCCTATCGGCATTTGCCAATTTACGGTACTTGTGGCGCAGACGAGATATCCGTGTCTCAACGAAAAGCCGGGTGTACTGCGCAGCAATCCGCGCCATCTACACATATGGCTGCGAAACTTGGGCCATGAAAACCCAAGATATGAGTCGACTCCAGGTATTTGACCATAAGAATCTTCGTAGCATCGCTCGTGTATCATGGAATAGTCGAATAAGTAATATGGAGGTTAGGCAAAAGGTTCTCGGGAAATACGGTAAATCAGTCGAAGAGGTCAATAACCTTCATCGACTAAGATGGCTGGGACATGTGTTGCGCATGCCCAACCACCGTCTACCCTGTCGTGCAATGTTGGCTAGGGCTGAAGTAGGATGGAAGGTTAGGAGTGGCCAAACAAAAAACATGGCATCAGTCCATGAAGTCCTTGACTACTGGTCTAAGCCATGTAGGTAGATGTAGATTACCTGGTTGGGGTCAGCGTGATAGTCGCGGTAAATGGCTGGGCACACTAGGCGATATGGCTCAGAATCGGTGACAGTGGAGCAAGTGTATTCACTCTCTAACCTCATCTAGTTCTTGAATTCTATTATTATTATTATTCGCTACACACCTTTACTTCCCTCTTCGCTCTTGTATTCTGTTACCTCAGTAATCTCGTAGTGCTGATGTGGTATGAAAACTTGAAAATACAGACGTATGTGCCTGGTTCTACGTTGCTGCTGCTGCTGATGATGATGATGATGATGATGAATAAATCGTCACGTCAGCTGAAATCATCGACACTTGTCTGCCGATGACTTGAAGATTTAGGAAACAGTATGCAGCGTTACTGACCAGCTTGATGGTCCCAAAGTTGGGGGTTATAAATTAATTGTGGTAGAAGTGTACTAATACACAATGGACACGGGTGACGGCTATCAATATACCTTGAACAATGCACAACATCTACAAGTAGAAGAATTTAAGGATTTTGTAGTAATTATAAATCATGACATAAAAACCACTGCATACTGCAACGCAGCAGTAGCAAAAGGGTTTTGAGTGTTATGGTTACTCAGTAAGAACATTCAAATATTTTGAAGATATGTTCCAGATTTCACATGCCGTGTACGTGTACCATATTCCAGGAGCAAGTCCCTATTTTGTTAAGTATGTCAAAGCACTTGGGCGGGTTCAACGAGTAGATAGTAAGCTGGTAACACCTCTCTTACGATAAGCGTCTGAAAGGCCTGAATCTTTTCCCCTTATCACAGAATACGAAGTGACCTTAAATAAGCACTTGGTATCTTAAATAATGACTTAGGTGTTAATTTGTCTTATCTTTTAGCGCCCACCAAAACGAATCACCTTAGACGTCACCTTATGAAGGATCGAAAACCGAGATCGAGTAAACTCAGTGGAAATCCGGTTCTCACATCAAGTGGTCAACGACTGTAACGTGCTACCTGAACAGGTAGTGTCAGCTCCACCTGTGAACTCTTCCGAGGTGGATCTACACTGGTAAATCCTCTGGAAAGATTAATACAGGTCGCCAGACCTCCTATCCTTACCAGTGAAGACTGATGACTAGTCACAGTAACAAAGTATAAGCCACTATTACAAGACGAACTTATGTGCTCGAATACTAGGAGCTTAAGAATATCCTCTATCCTTAATGGCCATGTTTCACATCCATAAAGTAGAACGAATCGAACTACTGCGCAGTAGACGCGTCCTATTATCAGTAGTCGGTTGTCTCGCCTACGCCACAGATGACGCGAATTCCCAAAAGCTAATCAGCCCTTACGTATACGAGCCGAGATTTCAGTAAACACCAGACCGTCAGGACTGATGAGGCTGACGAGATAAGTGAAGCGATCAACACATTCAACTGCTTCACTCCTACCACAAACTTCGGTGTCGAATTAAGCCAATCTTGAAGTAGCATTTTGCATTTGGGTGGAGAGAATCGCATCCCAAACATCCTTACATTCTTGCTTAAGGTAGTCAAAAGATTCTGTATTTTATCAGCATCTTCACCTAAGAGAACTACCATTCTGATCATACCTGTAAACTGGCATGCCCTCATGTACACAATGATAAATGAGAATGAAAACTATTTATTTATTTATTTATATCGTCTGCATACTCTAAGTCAACAAGTTTATCTACTGGAAGGAGATCAACCCCGGAGAAGTCAGACGATGTCAATGTTAACTCTAAAACGATATCAATTATAAAATTAAATAAAAATGGGGAAAGCGGACAACCTTGACGAACACCACGTGAACTAGTAAGTTCCGACGACAATCCACAATAAGCTCTCACTCGACATGTGGTGTTCGAGTAGAGAGCTTGTATAAGGTTAATGTACTTCTCTGGTACACCTTTCAGTGACAGACATTGCCACATGACCTTACGATCGATGGAGTCAAATGCCGCCTTAATGTCAACGAATACAACTATTGTTGGGCGTCTAAAAGTGTGCCTATGTTCCAGCACCTGTTGAAGTGTGAATATTTGGTCTACACATCCACGTCCGCGTCTGAAATCACCTTGGTTTTCTCGAGTTTGCTCTTCACCAGCCTTAGTTAGACGTCGAAGTATTATTGAAGCTAATATTTTAGACACTATATTCGTTAAGCTGATTCCACGGTAATTGTCAAAAGAGGACTTCTGTCCTCTCTTATAGATTGGGACAATTAGTGATCGAGACCAGTCAAGTGGGATTACTTCCAGTCGCCAGATTCTAGCCAAGATCTCACTTAATCTCGCTACTAAAACTGGACCACCATCCTTAAATATCTCAGGGGTTAATCCATCAGGTCCTGCTGCTCTCCCTCGCTTTAGGTTCCCTATAACCTTCTCAGCCTCACTGAGACTTGGGGGACCAATATTAATTTGCCATTCAGATTTCTTGGGAATGGTAGACAACTGGGATGAGGACGAGGGCCAATTGAACAGTTCCCTAAAGTGTTCTGCCCATCGGTCCAACCGTCTGGATTGACAGTGAATAATGCTCCCATCTTTTTCTGAGATATTTTCACTGGTAAAACTAAACTACACCGCTGACATTGAGGTACCTTTTAGCCGATGAGAATGCACTGGTAGATTAAATCATTATTTATTATGAAAAACGATATTTTAAAAAACAATTACACATGATTTATGAACATTCGGAGGTTGCAGACGATTTCATTGAGTTTAAATACCAAGAACCTACCAGTAACACTAAAACAATTATTACTTACCCAGTCGGTTTTTACAAATCTTCCTCTATTATATTTTCTCTTTCTAATGGCCGTCTCATCTGTTTCAACGATTCTTCCGGTGCCTCCGAGTGACAGATTTAAGCGCAACATGATTTCTGAGCATACGTCTCTACAGTGCTGATACAATTGCACTGCTGACACTGACGATGCCAGGAAGACAGGCAACTGCATACTTCACAAGACAACTTGCATGCAGGTTGGCCTCAGTGTCAGCTACATTTGCTGAAAAAACTGCCCGTTCTTGTTGATTTTCTTCGCCAGAAGCCATTGCAACGAAACGTTACTCCATCACGACTGTCTCTGTACTGTATTTGAGTCATATTGAGGCCACAATCACAAATGAACTCTCTACGAAGTAGTCCAAAAGCTTATAGGTTAAAAATAATAATTTCCTCATTAGAAATTGCAATAAGCCGATCTAAAGTAGGCATTTTGAACTTAAATGCGCGCGCAACCTAGAAAAAATAACTTAATTCTTATTGGCCTTCTCTGGGTTGGCGGCGTAGTTTAGGTTTACCTAAATAGACATGTGTATTTTTTTACTTATTGACCTCCGATAATTTGTCTGGTTTTGCAGCAGTACATTTCAGGGTCGTGACCTAGGCACACTTTGATGCGTCACCTGTCTATAAAGTCAGCCTAAATAGTCTACTTAAACTGCAAGTTTGTGGACATACGCCTAAATAGTCTATCTAAAGGCAAATTAACGATAATTCACACCTTGTTCGCCTTGATTTACACTTAGTTCGCCTTTATTTATACACAGTTTGTTGTTTGCCTTTGGTACATGTGAACAGATTAAAATTTGGTTTGCCTTTTATTCTTGTCTTTTAAACCGATAGTATGACACTTGGATACTTTTGGACGGCTTGAAATGTCATTTTTTCATAACTACTATAAGTAATGTGTATTTCTACGGTTGAAAACATTCACACTGTTTGACATGTCTTTTTCATACAGCTGTGTGCTAGCATTAATATTTTTTAGACAGTACAAAGCTTTATCAAAAAATGGAATGAAATGTCTGTTTGGCGACACGCAGATGACCAATTATGTAATTTATAAATGTTATCTCTAAATGCAGCCTTGCTGAACCTCAGATTTTTGACTTTGCCTTTATATGCACAATGCCAAATGTTGCTTAGTATTTTGGTTTACTTGATCAAGAACCAATCAACATCAATTGATGTTAAGTGTGCCTGACAATGCTTTGTCTAAGCATGGTATAAATTCAACTGATTTATAATGACTCCCATCATTAAGTGTTGTTATAATTTGGCTGGATGTTGCCTGGAAACAACTTGCCGAGTGCTAGCTCTAGTATTGTTGTGGGCGGATCGTCCAACGTAGGTGAACTTTTCCAACGAATTATGCTGTCTCGAACTTTTCCTACTTAGACACCGTTACATCAGGCACCGAAGGAGTTCATGAGTGTAAGTATTTTTAAAATTAAGTAACCTATTTCAGGATTCGAACACTTATTATGTTGTCACTTCGAGTCGTTACCTAGACAGGTCCGGTGACATGAAGTACCAGTATGCGCTATACCAATGCACGTTCGGTATCTCACGTCCTCCTCGGGGTGCTGGACATCGTAATAAGGGGCAAGTTTGTTTGCTCTTATGATACTCATGCTCTATTAGGTGTAAGTATTTACGTTGCCAGTCAAAAATAAGAGTGCGGTACTCTCCAGCTGGATATGAATTATCACACATCCAGACAGAGCATAATCATCCATGCACTACCACCTTTATGGCAACAGATTGCTCGAGACGTAGATTGTGCGATACTGAGCGTAGTGTTATTCAACCTTTTGTCGAGAGGAATACGGATCCTCTCGAAGTCATGAATCTGGCGTATGCAGAACTTGGCAAGGTCCTCCTTTACAGTGATATCAGAAATGTGAGGACAAACGTCTACGAACGTAAGATTTATGTATGTGTAAATTGTCCACAACGCAATGTCCTAACCACTAGACTACTCCGCCTGTAGCCCCTAGGGTTGCTGCCGGTCCCAAGCCCGGATAAAGGAGGAGGGTTGGGCATGGGGCTAGCAACCCCATCCCATAAAACAGCAAACGTGCTAAAAAAAACGCTAACCAGTAAAAACCTTTATAACCATTTTTACTCTGCCCTGGGAGTTGGAATGTATTTTATGACGCCTCATGGTGAAAGCCGAGTTTCTTCGGAAGCCACGAGGCCGATGTCTCTTCTGACAACCAGAGCAACAATTAATATACGTACGTGGAATGTCCGCACGCTGTGGGAAACAGGGAGGACCATGCAAATAGCTGAAGAAATGAAAAGATACAACCTGAAGATACTTGGAATAAGCGAAACGCATTGGGTGCAAGCTGGACAGCAACGGTTATCCTCGGGAAATGTGCTTTTATACTCCGGCCACGAAGAAGAAAACGCCCCACACACACAAGGAGTAGCATTGGTGTTATCCCAAGATGCATGGAAGTCTCTTATAAGATGGGAACCTCATGGACCTAGGATCATCACAGCATCCTTCAAGACGAAGAAGGAAGGGATTGCAATGAATGTCATCCAGTGCTACGCACCCACCAATGACAGCCACGAAGACGACAAAGACCAGTTCTATGCGAGGCTGCAGTCAATCATCGAGAAATGTTCAGCCAAGGACCTGACCATTCTGATAGGCGACTTCAACGCCAAGGTCGGAGTGGATAACACCGGGTATGAAGACATCATGGGACAACATGGACTGGGAGAAAGGAATGATAACGGTGATAGGTTTGTGAACTTATGTGCCTTCAACAAAATGATTATAGGTAACACCATTTTCTCCCACAAACGTATAAACAAAACTGCATGGGTTTCCCCTGACCACATTACGGAGAACAAAATCGACCACATCTGCATTAATAAGAAGTTTAGAAGGACCATGGAAGACGTAAGAGCAAGGACAGGAGCCGACATAGCTTCAGATCACCATGTGGTGGTAACTAAAACGAAACTGAAGCTGAGGAAGCACTGGACAACTGGAGCAGCAGTATTACACAAGTTTAATACAGCCCTTCTCCGTGATACTAACAAACGCAACGAATTCAAATTAATTCTCAGCAACAAGTTCCAGGCATTTCATGATCTACTAGAAAGAGGTGAAACTAATATGGAAGACAACTGGAAAGAGATTAAGGGAACAATAACCTCAACATGTCAGAAGGTTTTGGGTCTCAAGAAACAACACCAAAAAGAGTGGATTTCTGTTAGTACTCTGGACAAGATCCAAGAAAGGAGGAACAGAAAGACAGCGATCAATAACAGTCGGACAAGAGCAGAGAAAGCCAAGGCACAGGCCGAATACACCGAAGTCAACAAGCAAGTGAAGAGGAGCATCAGGTTGGATAAACGAAAATTTGTTGAGGACCTAGCAGTGACAGCGGAAAAGCTGCAAGAGAAGAAAATATGAGGCTCTTATACAATACAACGAAGGAGTTAGCTGGGAAATTCAATAAGCCAGAATAGGTAATCAAGAACAAGGCTGGCAAACCAATCACTGAAGTGCATGAACAACGGAACAGGTGGGTAGAGCACTTCCAAGAACTCTTGAATAGACCAGCCTCACTGAACCCACCAGTCATCGAAGCAGCAGCCACAGATCTCCCTATAAGCACAGACCCACCAACAGTCGAAGAAATCAAATTGGCCATCAGACAGATCAAGAGAGGCAAGTCAGCAGGACCAGACAACATACCAGCGGAGGCACTGAAGACAGATATAGAAGCGACTTCAAAGATACTCCACATTCTCTTCAGGAAGATTTGGGAGCAAGAACAAGTTCCAGCAGACTGGAAAGAAGAGTACCTCATCAAGATACCAAAGAAAGGCGATCTCAGCAATTGTGAGAACTACAGAGGCATTACCCTACTTTCAGTACCAGGAAAGGTCTTCAACAGAGTGTTATTGAACAGATTAAAGGACCCAGTCGACGGCCAACTCCGAGATCAACAGGCTGGATTCCGTAAAGATCGATCATGTACCGATCAAATCGCTACTCTACGGTTCATTGTTGAACAATCAATTGAATGGAATTCACCACTTTACATCAACTTCATCGACTATGAAAAAGCATTCGACAGCGTGGATAGGAGAATATTATGGAGCCTTCTACGACATTACGGCGTACCCGAGAAGATAGTCAACATCATGCGAAATTCTTACGACGGACTACATTGTAAAATCGTGCATGGAGGTCAGCTCACAGATTCATTCGAAGTAAAGACCGGTGTCAGACAAGGCTACTTACTCTCGCCCTTCCTCTTCCTACTGGTCATCGACTGGATCATGAAGACTGCAACATCTGAAGGCACTCTCGGAATACAATGGACAACATCGACGAAACTAGATGACTTGGACTTTGCAGATGACCTAGCCAGCTCTTCTTTCTCCCACACATCATCAAATGCATAGGAAGACCAACAATATGGCAGCAGCCTCAGCAGCAGTAGGCCTCAACATACACAAAGGGAAAAGCAAGATCCCCCGATACAAAACAGCAAACACTAACCCAATTACACTTGACGGAGAAATTCTGGAAGACGTTGAAACCTTCACATATTTGGGCAGCATCATCGACAAACGAGGAGGGTCTGATTCGGATGTGAAGGCGCGGATTGGTAAGGCAAGGGCAGCATTTCTACAACTGAAAAACATCTGGAACTCAAACCAACTGTCAGTCAATATAAAAGTCAAAATTTTCAACACAAATGTGAAGACAGTCCTGTTGTATGGAGCTGAAACTTGGAGAACTACGAAAAGTATCCCACAGAAGATACAAGTATTTATAAACAACTGTCTGCGTAGGATTCTTCGAATCTGTTGGCCAGATACCATCAACAACAACCTGTTGTGGCAGAGAACTAATCAACTTCCAGTTGAGGAAGAAATTAGGAAAAGACGCTGGAGATGGATTGGACACACACTGAGGAAACCGTCAAACCGTGTCACAAGACAAGCATTGACTTGGAATCTTAAAGGCCACAGAAACAGAGGAAGACCCAAGAACACACTGCGTCGGGAATTGGAAACAGACATGAAGAGAATGAACAGCACTTGGGAAGAGCTAGAACGGAAAGCCCAGGACAGAGTTGGCTGGAGAATGCTGGTGGGCGGTCTATGCTCCACTTGGAGTAACAGGCATTGATTTGATTTTGAAATTGTCCAGGTATTGGCAATCTTAATGACCTTATACGACGTTCAAGCACAATTGGGAAGGTTGAGGTCCTTCGGGACAGTGGTGGTAATGTTTCAAAAATCATCTTTTCACGGAACGACATGGTAAGTTTTTATGGAAAGTTCCCAGAGGTTGTTGGTATAGAATCCTTGTTGAGACATTGTATGCTGAAAAATCATATTGTACTAAAATTACTATTTAATAAAGCTGTTATTACTATTATGTCGTATCTAGTATTTTTTATGAAAACTTATAGGTGGCCTTTGTATCACTTTATAATAACTGATGGTTTTAACAGAGGACGAACTGTATTATTCGCATTGACGCGAACCGACAAACGAACGTACAAAGCAGATTCTGCAGTCGTTAAAAAATATAATGGATGTAACATCAAAAACAACCACTTTTACTGTTGACTGTGCACCTGGACAACTTCGTGCTCTGAACGAAGAGTTCCCAAGAGTCTCGATCATTCTATGCTTGTTTCACGTATGCCAAAGCTTCCGGAAGAATGTAAGTTCATTATATGGACAAAAGCTACCGTTTAGTTTTCGAACCCACTTGTCAAAAAATGGTTGCATCGAATGGCACATACGCGTAGTTATGCCACGTATGTTACTTAATGTTAAATTATTGTCTAGATTTTGGCATTGCGTCCGGATTATAGACCTTATTGATCGGACTGCTGGCGCATATATACGTTCATATTGTTTGAGTTCACGGTCATAGTGGGCCGCTTCTCACAATAGATTCACCCTATCAATGGTTAACAGTACCAACAATCAGGTGGAAAACTCTCATCGACAACTGAAGCGTTACTTAAAGAAAAACGACCCCATAGAAATGACAGTCTGGGTGATTCGGAGATGGATTGATCATGACACACAAAGAAAACATATGCGAGGGACTTTTATACTTTCTAAATATTACAGATATGATGTAACTCCTATCCAGATACCGTTATTCCATTTAGATTCCTGAAAGCCTTAAGGTTATATTATGGCTCCTGACACCTTTTGCAGAAAGAAAGGTTGTTAAAGACTACGAGCGTCATCGGCTTGACGATTTCTGTGCAAAAGTAACTACCGCAAAGTTTAAGGAAGGCTACCACAGGTTTTTCATCGATCTCCATCTTGTTACTTGCACGTGTTGGTTTTATTGTGCATACAGACTTCCATGTAGACACATCGCGTCCACGTTTTTATCCTCATTATTACATTCCGGTACTTTAGTTTGTTACTTTTTTTATTTGTAGATATATTATGCAACAGTGAACACTGGACCAGAAATTATAATATTTTTCATGAGTTGCCTTGAGTTGTCCGTCAAGTACTGGAAGCAAGTACCGCAATAATTATCAGCGTCTTCGTGTGCGCATCGCACACCTAAACAAAGTAGACCAAACACGAGCAATCCAAGCAATCGATGGATCACAACGTATCGTCGACAGCTTGTTCCATGAAGCTACCAACAGTGTTTTAAGGTTAAGTCATGCCCCAACACAACGCCACTAGCGATAAAATGTACCTTCGCTTATGAAGTTTAAGACCTTTAGTTCCAATTTTTTCCTATACATATATTTTCTAATTTATAATACCTTTCAAATAAACTAATTCGTCACATAATGTTGTCTTCAACTTCTCTAATGGCTGACTTCCATATTGGAATGCACATAATCAGATTTCCGGGAAGTATCTTATTTTAAGTGGTGCTTGGTACAGTGGGGTTATGTTATTTAAATATCATTCACTCATAGTGTTATGCTTTCGATAATCAGTATTTTTCGACAGCACCACCAAATAAGTTAAAGCCAAGTTTTCTTCAGACTGCATTTATTACAAGGCTGTAAACTGTTTAGAAAATAGCCACTTACAGCTATTACAACCGAGACGGAAAATATGCGGGACAAACTGTGCTAAGGAAAACTAATGAAAGGCCTAGCTGATATCACATCTTTTGAACAATCTCATGTGCATACAGAGTTCCATTACAATATTTTAAGTGCGAAATACTGATATCTAAGTGACCTTTGCTTTCCAAAAGTTATTCATAGACACGATAGGCGGCATTCATTATAATCAGCAAATTTATCACTCTGAAGCATATGGCAACGTATGTTAGTAATCATTATCTCCTATGAGGATTGTTACTTTTCTAAATTACTAACTAGATTAAGCCTGGCCAGTATTCATTAAATTGACTGTATTTAAACTAGAATTTTATAGTTACAATACAACTTTAAATTATAATATAGTGGTCTTACTACGCGAAATTTATTGACATTTCGAGGTGGTTGGAATTCTGTTTTATTTATCACTTGTACTGCGAGTTGTAGTACGAGGATTTCTTACGTCTGTCCTTTTAAATCGTAGAATTTTTTTTATATATCCTCATCAATCCTTCGAGACAACTTAGTGGCGTGTTTAAATGAAGCGAACTAGTAACCTGATTGTTATCAATAAATCCGTAGGTGGTTATATTGGGGAACTCTTGATTTAAGATGCTTGAAGTTGGTTTCTTGGCTTTCATGAAAGATGCGGTTATTTTCAAATCAAAGTTTCTGTAAATGAAATCACACTTTGCCTCTTGCCTGTAATAAACAAGTAAGGGACTTAATAGTTTAATGATCTCTTGAGTTTCCCAGTTGAAACACTTTTATCACTGGATTTAGAGGTTTCTTGTCCTAAAATTCTACGGAAACGTTTAATAACGTTGTTGTATTTGTCAAACTTACGAACAAGAAAATATATGGCGCGCAATTATAGCATACCACTACACTCTATTTATTTCAAACCTACCAGATAAAGTGACACTAGCCTCTGTTTTGCTCAGAGCTCCCTATCAGTTATATCTTTTATTAGAGCAGAGGCAGTATAGTCATAATTAGCTCAACTCAACGATTTGTTTGCGTAGTAATCATAATGACTGGACAAAACATAAAACAGGATTCAAAGTAAGCATAAAGAATGGTTTACTTCTAATTAGCTTGTGTTTACTTAAGGATAATACTTGTGGAAATCCTTCAGTAGGCTTAACGGATGAATCCGGTTTTAACATATCTCTGAAGACTTATTCGGACCGTCAGTACTCACTTTACGTAAGCTCACCACTGATCTTAGCCATTAACCATCGACTGACATTAGTAAATCAGCACTACAAGACACTCAACGATATTCGTAGCCATCTAGTAAGGCATCCGTAAGTTCACCTTCCTTTTCTGTTTGCAAAACTCTTACGACACACTTGACGGCAAAATTAATTTCTGCACTTTGGTGACCTTGGCTCATCCCACTGTGATCGTACTCATGGTTGTTTTGTCTTATTTTTTGATATGCCGAGCACCTAAAGAAGATTGGTTATCTTCGAGAGTTATTTATCTGTAGACTATTTCGGTATTTTTGGTTATTTTCGAGGTGAACAATTTATTTTTATTAGCACTTAGCTCCCCTTGCTCTGTCCTTCCATCTAACACATTAACCATTTTTATATCGTTTCTCGTCTATGAACTATGGTTAATTGATTGTGTATGCGTTACTCCAGTTCACAACCACCATTGCTCCCATTTTGTATTGATGCTAGTTGCCTAATTGGTTGACTGTGTGGTCAAGATTTGTGTTTATATAGAGGGATGTGTGAAATATAATATGATTCAGCCCGGATTGTCTATCGTCTTGTGTTTTATCTCCGGCTTTGGACCGAGTGGGCATATGGCAGACGCGCATATATCGACTAGACACCACAATCGCGTTGAGGTATCAACGATTTTTCGATGCGTCATAACATTTTTGTGTTGCGAACTGTTTGTCACTGGCCAAGGTATCATTTCTCGAGTTTCTGACTGAATTTATTATCTAATTTTATATCGACGAAACTGAACTTCCTAAGTTTAGCAAAGCAAAATGCACTGTGATGTTGTTATGTACAGTGATTTCGCCCTAGAATGTTGCTTGATGATAGCGAACTTTGACCTAAAATGACCAAGAATTTTAGCTAACAACAATTTAGTATCCGATATATTATTTAAATCATATAAACTTCGATGAGTGTTAATTAACAGGTGCATAAACATTTGATACAGTGATCCAACTATTAAAATAACACGTAAAAGCTGAGCATATAGTAACATATGTTACGACATTACTGCATATTTACGTCATTAATGACATAAATATGGGTGCACAATAGTGCACCTGACCCGATCATAAGTTCTAAACATAAGTCGTTTAAGGTTAAAAGTGGAATACAACCAAAATATAAACGTTAATTATAAAATATTTTAATTTACTTGATGCTTCCTTGTTTTTAAATACTAAGTTCGGGTTTAATCAATATTTAGCTACTTAGAGTTTGTAGTGTAGGATAAGATCCATTTGTTTAGCATGAAATGAAGCATATAAGCTTATTGATGAGAAAAATGGAGATCAGAAGATTAAAATCTGCTAAAAAATATATAAACAAGCATTTTCCAAAATGACTCGATAATGCATAACGTGCGCGAAAACCGGAAACCTAGTGTTTAACCACATACGCGATAACTCATACGTGACCTTGATCTTCCTATAGTCTCTTTCGTACTTGACGCCCCAATCGACTATTTCAAACAACCGTCTAGTATTTAAATCTTCCTTGTGTCGCGTTTTTGACACTCATTTTCATGAAATGATTACATATATTAATAATTGTTCTCTACTAATGCATCCCTGAACACTAAAAATTGAAAAGAATCTTTCACTTTCTGTTGACTGTTTCCTTGTTTACATTTAATCTTACTACTGTTAGTCGAACACTCATTTCGTAAAACTTTGTGTTTGACTGTGTATGAGTTAGCCGTTCAGTATCATAATGACTGTGCTTGTAAACTGGCGTGAATTATGTACTAAATTTCAGAATAATGATAATAATATTGTTATATCATAAAGGCAGACTCGTTAGATACACTTCATCTACGTGTATATACCGATTCAGCTGATCCTGCGAGGCTAGTTACAGTAGGCGTACAATTTGGAAAGTACGCCATAGAATGTCAGAACATCAACCAACCTGGTTGGGTAAAGGTCATCTACAGCAAGTAAATAGCACTGTACTGGCACATTTGGTTGTCACGGTATATCAAGTAAACGCCAAGAGTGCTTTCATAATCATCTATCGAGGTTTAAACAATTTGCCGTATTGTTTGGAATACAGGGTAATTGTACACATAAGACTAGAGATTCTGATGGCCAAAGGTAAATAAGGATACGAAAGAGTGAGCAGGCTCCTGTATGGCCTGCCAAAAGAACAAGGTAGTTTAGCATAATAAATGCCCTCTTGACACTTTTAAAACCATCCCCAACGCTTGATTCGACCATGTCTACCCTCATCTGATAGGACTTTTACCAGAATCTCACGGATTCTCCTATCTTCCAACATGCGTGAACCAATTCACGCGTTGGCCAGAAGCAGTTCCACTGAAAGACATAACTAGTGAAACAATTGCTCGCGTCTTCGTCAAACGATAGATAAGAAACTCTGGTTGTTTATTTACAATAACGACAGACCGTAGACGTTAGTTTGAATCTGGATTGTTTCACTCTCTGACCAAACTCCTTGGAACTACGCCCTTCAAAACAACCGCCCACCACCCACAATCCTACTGCTTGGTGGAAAGACTTCATCAACAGCTAAAAGCTTCACTTTCAGCTACGAACACATTACAGTGGACCGACATTTTACCATTAATGTTACTAAGAATTCATGTATTACATTCGTTTACACATCGATTCGAGGTGATTAAAGTTCAACGGTGATTGTTAATCCAATACATTGTAAACAATACTGAGTTATAATTGGGAAGCGGGATCCAGATAACCAGTAGTAAATGCGACGAAACGCTGACCGTGGATTACGCTTTGCAGCCACAGTCCAATTCGCCTACTCTACGATTAATAGAAAAATAGCAAAAATAAGAGTAATTACATGAAAAATAACTAGTTCTGTTTCATCCTTGCTCTCCTCCATTTTGAAAGAAATTCACATTATTGGAACCATACTGTTGATCTTTGTTTTCTGTCGCTGCGTCGTAGTGATTGTTTCTCTGCAGACGTTGGTTTCTCGTTGCTTGCTGCAGTCATTATTTGTTTCTCCGTGTGGAGCTTGGAATTATAAAGTTTAAATTCAAGTGCTAGGTTGGGTTCGTCTGCCGTTTCTTCACTGAACCTTCATGCGTAACTGATCGCGATGTCTAACCCAATATTCGGCATCTTCAAATCATAATGCTTCATTAAAAGCTCGGATGTAAGGAGCATTTTTAAAGCATCGGAAGCTATTTGGGACTGCTTTGCTTAATTCCATTTGATATTTTTCCCCAGAAAATAGTTCAGTGAAGGTCGCATCTCGTGCAAGAATAGTAAGAAAGCTGCGTAATAACTAATTAGTCCAAGAAAGGACAGCAAAGTAGGTACATTGTAGGGTGCAGGCATTCTACGAATGGCTTCAATGTTTTTCGGATCTGGACAATAACCTCATTTATCGAATATGAATCCCAAGTACTTCACGGATGTAGAGTAGGAGTGACACTTCTCGAGGCGTAGGCGAAATCATTGGTTTTGGATTCGCTTCAGTCCCGTTGCAAGTTGATTGTACAGTTCGTTTCGTGACGCCGCGACGACATGCCGTCTGAATAGATGGCCACTCCGGTGATGCCGATTAAAATTGCATCCATTAATTGCTGGAAAACTGCTGGTGCTGTTTTAACTCTAAACGGTAGTTATATGTGCTGATAAAGTCCCCGACGCGTATTTATTGTGAGCATTTCATGTCATGCTGGTTCAACCTCAACTTGCAAATAAATATCTGCCAGTTCTAGTTTCGCAAAACGACTTTCTTGCCTAGAATGGTGAATAAGTAGCCTGAAATCGGTAGAGGATAGTGGCGTTGCTCTAAGGCAGCGTTCAGTCCGGTCGAAAAATCCGCTCAGATGCGTAGTGTACCATTAGGTTTCTTCAGAACGGCCGTTGGGTTTGCCCAGGCCGAGAACGATACTGGTGTAATAACACCGGTTCTCTTCTTAACAGTTGGTTTGTCACAAGAAGTTGAAGTGGTGGTTGCAGGCGTGATTTTATAAGAAGTAGATTGAAAATTAACTAAAATCAACTATTCAAAATCACATAATCAAAACATGTGCATCAGCAAGCCTTATTGACAGTAACACACTGCCAAAATCACGCACACCCACCCATACACACACAATAAATTCCACCCGCCAATCTGCTGAAACCACACAATGGTAACGCACAACTTCACATTATTAACCACTCTGAAGTCATAAATTGTATGTCATCAAAAGTTATCTCTGCATGCTATTTGTTGGGAACAACAAATGATTTTGATTTCTAAGAGCATTACTCAAATCAAATTCATAGAAAACAATTTTCCATAACACCTAGAATACTTGACTTATAAAATTACCATTAAGTTGATGAATAGTTATTAAAAAAATTCACATTTGTGGACCAATTATTTTTTAAGGAGCTTTAGATGTTAATGGTTTTTACAGAAAAATAACTATTTTTCTGAAATTTGTCTTTTATTCTGCTCCTTCACATATGTGCTTGGAGTAAATGATACGTTTTGTGAATCTAGTTAGACACGTCATTGATATCCAGTTCATTCACAGGAACTTGTAGTAGTCAACAGAAGTTATCAGTGCTTCTCAGTGAAAAACGTTCTCTGTGAAGATTAGCATTTTGTTAGAAAGTTTATTTTGATACTCATTTCATATACAGGTGCTTGATGCGCTGTTTATTTGCGTTTTAGGGTGTTATGGGGACGTACAAATGATTTTCCTTTTCAGTGAGGACCTTGCTGTTAACCCACTGTCTTGTAATCAATGCATACAGTAAATAAAGAGACTGTAAATAAATTTTCTCACCTTAACCTCATTATTGTCGCTTGCGTTTAAAAAGCTAGCTATTTATCAATGGCTGAAACGTGCTTTCTGAATATACCCACAAACAGACAACAAAACAAGTAGGACGCATTTGAATTTGTGACGGAGTTGTTTGACTATGTTTTTCAAATTACCTATTAAATACTTTCCAATATATGCATTTAGACTTCGAAGTTGCATATATTTACAAACAATGAAGGAGTGTTACATATATAACAAAAGTGTGACAGCTTCGGGAAACGGGATTCCGTGAGTGTAATATGGCATGCTGCCAGAAATCACTTAGTGTATATCCTCATGATACCGTACCATCTGGAAACGTGGTAGCTGATGATTTGTGAGATATGTACCAACTTAACCATTTTCAAATTTACATCATTCCTCAAGCCAACTGTTGTAGCAGTTAGAACTCCCACTACAAGAGAGCCTGAAATCCACCTCAACATCACGATGCAAGTGCAAAGTAATCAGTCGGTTAAAACATGCCCGTCAAAAGATATTGGCTATTGGATAGTGACCTTTACCGAATGTCGCAATTACGGATTTGGTTACTGTGCCGCATTAGAATCCCAAGTATATAAACTTCTATATTAGAACACTAGGTTGTCTTTATTTTGCATTTTCGTCGTTTGTGATTTCAGTCAGTTACTTCATTTGAAAAATATAAGTTCATCCGTTGTGTTTAATGAGTCTTCGTCCAACATTTCCTTTTATTTTTCTTTCAGACACACCAACCTGTATACTACATCCCGCACGCAACGTAACTTTAGGTTGGACACACTATCATAACCTAAGCGTTACTTTGCACCTCTGAGATGTTTTACAGCATTGATTTACTCTCAGCCCATCGAGGAAAATTCGGCATTATATGGTTTGGCTTTTTGAATTACTAATTTTTCGTAGGTTGGCAGCAACAAGGGTAAGAAAGCAACTTTCGAGAAAAGAGCTGAACTCTATCAATATTGTGTCTGCTTGGTACTCATAGTTATATTTCACTACTTTTAGTAATGAAATTACTGCATACATTTTAGGAAAGACACGGCTGCGACTATCGTTATATTTGGCATCTCAATTAACATTTGGTGTATGTATCATTTACAGAGAGAAAGTTGTTATTATGCTACGTAAGTTACACATAAATTACTTGTTTGTGTGTAAATTTTGTATGATTATAAAATATCTTACGATTCGTTTACTAACATTAGGTGACTTGCAAGACCTAAGTCTGAGGGCTTCTGCAACAACAACTCAGTCAATTGATCTACCTTCTTGGTAAATGGTGTTTGTTCTCGTTTGTTTATTTGTTTGTTTGTTTATCTATGAGGGATTTTCGTAAAGTTTTGACTAGCTGGTTATTTTATTTTGACAGTCCTAAACCTCATGCTAGGCGCAAAACACCTGTGTCAATTGACGAACCTGAAATACCTCTGTGGGACATATGCAACGATGCAAGTGATTTTGGGAACCTTCAGCTACCTGATTTATTTTCTTCAAACATCAGGGAACCTTACTTGGATTTCATGGATACACAAACTCTATATCAAGCTCGGGTCGAAGATATAACCTTAGTGGAGGATCCTTCATCTGCGGTATTCTACCTTGATTTACTTCCATGCTATTTTTT
This sequence comes from Schistosoma mekongi, assembly GCA_034768735.1. Lineage (NCBI taxonomy): Eukaryota > Metazoa > Platyhelminthes > Trematoda > Strigeidida > Schistosomatidae > Schistosoma > Schistosoma mekongi. Next base: position 46,703,322 of record CM068307.1, read on the forward strand.
CTGACAGTTTGTTGGTTTCATTTGACTATTTGAGTCATTAGAGTGTTTATAACTCGAAATGGTATTGGTTTATTATTTAGCCTTTTAATAACTAGTATGGTTTTAACTGGTTCTTTTGGCTTTATTTTGTTACTGACAGGACGGATTTGTGTTAGTTGCAGTAACTGGGGTCAAATGTCAACTACATTTCCTATACATAGCCACCTAAACCACAGCTTTACAACTAAGCAGAGGTAGTTTTTAACATAGGCTTTTAATTGGTATCAGCAACTAATCCCTAGCTACATAATTCGTTATTGACATATCATCAGTTCCAGATAGTATTAATAAGGGAAAAAATATTAAAGAATAGCAAGGAAGGAGACTGGTCAGACCTAAATGTAGGCTTAAACACCAAGCTATTTGTTGGTCTCCATGCTTATCACCCAACATAGTCAGGCTCTGTGAACTTGTTAAATGTTCATTTTAGGACGTGACCAAATTTAGATACACTTAGAGCGATTTGAAATAATATTTATCACTTCGGTTGCATTTGTCCTCTTTTCATGTTATAGATAACAGATGCTCGTTTTTCATTTGGTGGGGATTTATTGCCGGACAATTTGGAAGTAGTCCCTGAATCAATAGTGGATAATCCTTATGACGCCCAATCAGTTTATGTGACTTCTGGTACCATTCAGTGTCGAAAGAGGCGTGTCCCTGAACATTTGGCACTTGAGAATGAAAGTGGTGCTGCGAAGTATCTTTTAATAAAACTATCAGGCGATTCAAATGAGTCTCAAGTGTTAGTGTTTTTTGTACTTCGTATTCTTCCGAGCATACTTTTCCCGCTTTTCTTATCAAATTTACAACTTATTTTAAGTAGATATTATAAAGTCGCTTGCTCTCGTTCTACAAAATAGATCCTTGACATAATATCTTTTCTACAGGTGGCGTACGTTTTTAAGAATACCAGCTTTCGTAACTGGTTCAGCGTCTATCAAACAGGCCAATTTCTGTTTTTATCTATGCTTCACTGTAGAATATTTATTGCTTTTTTCTAGGGTCAAATTATGATTAATCTACTGTGAATTTGCGCAGGATTTACCGTTGATGCTATTTGGTTTCTGTCACAATGTAAACTAGGAGCTTCGTATAGTGGTCATTCCCTCTATAGTCCTCACTGAATAGTGAGTGACGTAACACAAACTTCATGTATGTTTTCGGTTCTCGGGAGTGTTTATTGGCGGCAATATATATTGAAGAAAAATGATCATATCTCACTACTGTCTATTCCCATGCCCTGTGCAGGTTAGCAACAGAATTCTCGTTATTCTAGTTCGGACGCTAATAGCCCAGTGACTGAGTATTGCATGCAGTGCCAATGTTTTGCCAGTTTGTTCTTTTGTGAAAATTATACGATTTTGGATGTTGAAACTAATGATAATGGCAAGCTTAAAACTAATTAACATCACATTTGATATAAATGTAGACAAAACTGTATTACTTTCAATATTTGGAGGGATTCTAAACTCAGACTAGTTTAACTTGGTTTTTGCTTATTTATTTCACAAGCCATGTATTACTATACTCGTCAAGTTAAAGCGTAGTAGATAGTTATACAAATGATATGCATGAAAACACAATAAAGTGACTACAATATGCTGCGATATACCAGTGAGACTATAGGTTTATCACAGACAGACCTCCGAAATTACTTAACCGCAGTTAAAGTCACAATATCACTAAAACGATCAAATATCCTTGCATCGGTAATAGTTGCAGATAATCTGGATTTATTATGACGTACAGCTGCAAACCAAAACTTATCACCTTCTCAAAACGTGTGGAGGAAGATGACTTTGCATAGGTTGTTAGTTGTATTTGACTTGCTTTCAAAACCGATGCCAACTGTTCAGTTGTTATTAGGTTTGATGAAAGCTTTGGAGCAAACAGTTCAAGTATTGCATTTATATCTTAATATAAACTGTAAGGTTATACATACCATGTATTTGGACATAATCTTCTTTAGTAGATGGAATAATGGAATGGTAAAAAAGTAAATGTTAATTAGTAGGTGGTGGTAAATGTAACAGATATTTTAGAATAACAATTATTTTTTAATGGATGCGGAAAATCGAATACTTAGGTTGTTACTTCATGATTTGTATACGTGAATTTATTCTATTTCTTTCATAAACCAAAACGATTTGGATTTCTACTGAGATGCCAAATTAAAATGCCACAGGGGTTTATTGATTTAAGCTTGTTAAAGTTTCCCGTTTGCCAGGTTTAAACTATACGCTAACTAGCGAAATTCCAAGATACGATATAATTGGCATATCCGAAGATAAATCCATGTGTGTATAAGAGACACCTATTGCTATTCATTGTTCGGCCTAGACAAATGATAAGCGTTTCCTAACATTAGGAAACGGCTTCTTTACTCTTCGTTTCTGAATCGAATAAACCATGAAATCATAACTATATTGATGTGTTATTCTGTCTTTTAAGTTTTAATATTTCATGCAATATATTGCTATAATGACAGAAACAGTATTCTAAACACTTCCAACTGTAATCATACATCTATGAAATATCCCTTTCAAAGTGGTGTGAACTCATTCCTTTTCTAAATAATCGTGGATGTAGTATGATAATATAGACTTTATCTAGGGTCGAAAAATTGGTTGTTCTTATTATTGGCATTTAACGACGAATACTCACAACTACGATATATTTTTAACTCGGAAAACGTATGTTGAGCATGAAAAATATTAACGTACGAATCTGTAGACACAATTGTTGAGAATCATCTACTTTGCAGCATAAAATTGTATTGGCAAGTGTTTCATGTGGTTTAGTGATTAAAATCACAAATTCTCTATTAATTGTTCGAGTGAACGCCTTGTATATCATATCCCTCAATCGGATATTCAGTATATGGATAGCTACTTTTTTAGCTTGCCTTCTATCTTATCAGTTTTCTTACTCCTTTGGTGAATATTTTATTGTATACTCTACGCTACTGGAAATGGACAAGAATAGATTATTGATCTGCAGCAATTTGGTACATTAGAAAGCAACTAGAAAAACCAAAGAACTAGACTGTATGTTGAAGATTGTAGCTATACATAACTAGTATAGTATATTTTATATATTCTGTATGACCAATTTTTCTTTGAACATATAAAACTAGATTGTCATTCTTCTTTTCTTGTTTAATACGCTTATTGTTATATATTTAACCTTATTCAAGCTCTACACTACATGCAAATCTGGAAAGAATCACTGACGTTACTGAACATGTTACAGATTTTACAGTCAGTCAACCTGCACCTGAATGTTTGGAACCTATAAACATGTAAGCCACTTTGAGGTCTAGAATTTAACTACACTATCACATTTAAACTGATCACAAAATCTTTTAAGTTGAATATTATTTGTGTACTGCAAATCAAGATAATTTAGGTCATAACTATATATTGGTACTTGTAGTTGGATTTTGATGCTTGTTTTACATTTGTTAAAGATTTGTTGGAAAACTTGAGATTTATGTCTGAGTTAACTAAGTATGGTCAGCGTTTCGAAATCGATTACTTTTAAATTGTAGGAATGGTTTCACTAACAACATTGTTGTTACTGAATTCTTCGACTAATTTCCCCAGAAAATCGTAATTGTAGTTGAGATTGCGATAAGATAGCTACAATCGTTGTGAATCTGATCAACCATTGTTAAACGTAAATGACTACGTATGGGTTGACTTCATTATATGTGATGTCTAGAGTTGTAGGTAAGATAATCGTCTGCAAGTTTATGAAGCGTTACGAGTTTACAATAGTAGGCAGATTTGTTGGTTGCCATTTAAGCCTGTCTGCAGGATGGCAATCATTGGATAAGTGTGTGATACAGTGAGGGCTTATCATTTCTGAAATGGTTTTAGTTTATCATGGTCATACTATATATTGCGGATTAGTTTATTTAGCATTTATCTAACCCCTGAGGAAATATTGATTTCCTGAGATGTGGTACATCATGATGCTACATCAATTTCTGTTGATAGGACTTAATCACTTTTAAGGATTGTATCTAGTGTGACATTGGATAATATTCTGATGGTTGGTTGATGCTTTTGTGTTTTACAATTACTTTCAACTCTCTGTGATGATCTGAAGTGCATGTGTAGTGTTGAGAAATAATAACTGTCATTGTAGTATTACTGCATTGATTTTATCGTTTCTCAGCTTTCATGACACATCTTAAAATGGCTGAGAGATTATCATATTTCCAAATGTTTTTCATGTTTTTGTTGGCGTTCATTTTCTGTTTTTCACATGTTTCCTTTCTAGGTCAAAAGATTCAGACAATTTGAGAACGTTTGCTCAAGGTAACACGGATACCTGTACAATTTTACAGTCTTCCAATATACCTATAAGGTAAGGCTTTATTTGAAGGTCTTGTAGCTCTTCGAATAGTAGTATATAGAATATCATTTTATAAGTGAACTTGTTCAGTGATTGGGATTAAAGTTGTCAAATAACTAAAATGAAGTTGTGCTTCAAATCCGTAGATGTTTGATTATAGATATCTAGGGTTCAGTTTCGTTGTATTATCACACGGATAAAGTCAACAACGAGTGCTATTATAGGTATGAGGGCGGTTATCACCTCTCGGTTGCCCACATCGTGGAAGGATCATTCTTGAGGAACCTGAAAAAGAAAGTGGATTAGGGAAGGTCTTGATGACCTGAGAGTGTGACCGCAGTGCCCAGGGGATAACTGTTTGAAGTCCATCACCTTTATTGATTGTTTCTCCGATTGTCAGAAGAGGCATCGGCCTCATGGCTTCCGAAGGAATTCAGCTTTAGCCATGAGGCGTTATATCAGGCCTTCCGACTTCCAAAGCAGAGTTAAAATGGTTATAGGGATCTTACTGGTAAGCGTTTTTTTTAGCAAGGTTGTTGTTTTACGGGATGGGGTTGCTCACTCCATGCTCAACCCTCCTCCTTTATTTGGGCTTGGGACCAGCAGCAACCCTAGGGGGGCTCCAGGCAGAGTTACACTGATAAAGTATTTACGATATTTTTCATTAGTGGTCATTGAATTAATTCTTGCCTAATTTAATTGATACATATATTTACAAAAAGTCGTAAATCCATCCGTTCACTCTACAATTTGTTAATGCAAGTAGTTTTTACTATGAAAATTCAATTGATCACTGTCAAAACCACTTACTCTATACCTTGATTGTTTTTGCTATGTGTTTTTGTAGCGGGAAACCGTAGTAAATTACTAAAGGTTTATATGTGAATTAGTTACTTAGTATAACATCAGTTAATAATAATGTTAACCTTCATTGACCATCCATGCCGAAAAAACGATGTATTGTATATAGCAAATCACAGTTTGCCTATCTGCTCATTGTTTGTTTACGTTGCAGCTAAGAGCAATAAAACATAAATGGTACATTGATTGAAACAATCATTATTTCATTCTGAACAGAGTATATAGTTAGAGGAAATCAGTAGCTTGTACTTTTCATCGCTTATATTATTAATGCACAGAATTTGGTTTTCATCTTATTTGTTTCCCTTTAATGTTTTGAGTTGTATGGTTATGCATTATTGTACTATATTCCTATCTTACTATTAGTTGATCGATAAAGTCTAATCTATTTCTAACTAACATTAACGAGGAGCACTTACATTCAACATTGAACTTATTTAATACATTAGTTATCTGGTTTCATATTGAACCTGCTTACTGTGTTGTTGTTACTTACCTTAAATTGTCATAATTCAAATATACCTGTTAGGATGGATCCTAGAAACTACAATTAAGCCTCCAGAATCCTTGAAAGAGCTGGATACATTCCATCCAGTTACTGACCGACAGAACTTCCCAGAATCTCAACGTAGCACGTTCTCATTAGGTAATAGTTGAAACTTCTTAGTTCGAATTGGATGGATTATATTAATGATTTTGTTGTTTCAGAAAGCTACAAATATACGACTGTTTTGTATATAACACTCTCTATCTTACTGGAATAAAGATTCCTGTCTAGTCGTCTTCTGAATTTTTTGCGACTAGGAGGGTTCAATGCATTCGAGTGCTAAAGTTGTCGGTGGGTAGTCAAGTTACCAAGCACGAGTTATAACAATATCCTCATGTCTGTTCTTTATTTCAATTAGGATAAAATTAAATTTCAGTACAATGACTTTCTTACTGATAACTTGACCTACTTTAAATCTAATAGCTTTATAAATCCGAATATTTAACAATTTTTATTAAACATAGATCTATAATCTAATCACATTCGTTTGGATACCTGTCACAAATTCACTCCCTCCCCCTCCTCAAAAAATAATCTAATCATCTTGCCAATGGATGAGGTCACGCAAACATATCACGAATTAACTGAATTAGAAATATCAACCGTTCGAAACCAAATTAGTAGTTTAGTAGTGAAAGCGTTCACCACTGAGCCAGAATGTTTCTGGGTTCGATCCCTTATGGGGTCGTGGATACACTAGAACAAATCAGCTGTCCAGTCCTTCCAGGCGATTAATGATTGTCTAATTTAAATCACTTCGTTATATCAAAATTGTGTCACCTCACTTTTTTTTATTTATTTCTTTTTTTTTTATTACTTATTATTTTACTATCATTATACGTTTGTTTATCTTGTTAATTGTTATTTCTGTGTTAGTTTATGTAGATTATTTCCTTGTAAAATCGTTTCTCTTTATTACTTTTTTTAATGTTCAAATGTTTCACTTTAACTTGTTTATCTATTTATTCAACATTTTCAGAATTTCATCTGATGTGGATAGTATACAACCAGTAAGTTATTACATAATACATTGTAATCATTTTTATATATTCATCACATTAGAATCACATAAGAAATAATGTATACTAGTTAACATAATGTTAAGTGTTTTCTGTTTAAATTTGCGCTTAATCACAAATTGATGTAAATGAGAATTCTACCATTGAATGTGATTGATTTAATGACATTCTCCATGAGACTTAATAGCTCTAAGTTAGTTTCCTTGAAAGAATCAAAGGTGTGCATTGTTAATAAGTTACATATCAACTGTTTAGTGCTCCCTAGTTTTGAATGGTATCCAACCAACATCAATTTGTAATGAATATAAATAGCTAAATCTTTTGAATTTGTTTAATAAACTAAACATTATTTACATATTCTTCAATTCATATCACTGTTTCACATAGTATTCAGCACTACCTTATCATGTACAATTTTCTTTGAGATTAGTTAATTCAAAGTATAACAGTGACTTAATTGCTAAACAAAATGTCTAATTGAAGTGTATGTACCAGATCTTCTGAGTAGTTCCATACTAGAATGAAACAGTTGTCCAATGCTCTCCTGGTTTTCAATGGTACCCTGCCAACATCAATCTGTAACATATTCAATCAAATAAATAATTAATCTCCATAAAAATAACCTACCTAACTGAAGTAAATATCATTCATTTAAATATTGTACATTCACATTTTTTTTTTTAAATTCTATCTAGTCAACAACTAATTTGAAGATAAATTTAATAGTTGAATTCACTAAAGCATAATCTCTACATGTATGTACAAGATTGAATATGGCATACATGTACATTTGGCCAAATTGGCACACTTCAGTAGTACAGAAAGATTAACATTAAATTATTAGATGTAATAATTATTCCTGTGATAGAAAGAGTAGACATATAGAATATGATTGAAAGAGAAAGAATGAGTTTGTGAATAAGAAGTGTATGAAATAAGTATAAGCTGATGATTTAAGGAAGGACTAAGAAGAGAATGTATGTACACCATTATGATTGATTTTAAGCTATGTCACTCAGAGTCTCTAACGAAGTCATAATAAAGTTAATTGTAACGTACTATTTAAGTAAGTCATTTAGTGTGGATATGCCTTGGTTGTCCTATTTGGCCTAAGGTTCGGACGTTAAAAGATCCGATATGTAGTTTATTGCGAGGTTTCAGGATACTAGGAATAACATTTCGTGAACTCAGACCATTAGCATTAGAGGCGTGAGGTGATAAAGTTAGGCTAGACGGGTTAATCGTGGAAATAAGGGAGTTATTGAGAGTTGAGGGTGGGATTCGAACTCGAGCGAAATGACCTCTTGTGCTGTTAGAGGTATGAGGGCGGTTTTCACTTCCTGGCTTCCCACACCATGAAAGGGTCATTCTTGAAGAACCTGAAAGAGAAAGAGGATTAGGAGAGGTCGTGATGACTTGAGAGTGTGACCGCAGTGCTCAGGGGACAGCTGTTTGAGGTCGGTCGAGTATATTAATTGTTGCTCCGGTTGTCAGAAGGGAGGGCATCGGCTTCATGGCTTCCGAAGGAACTCGGCTTTCACCATGAAGCGTCATATTAGTTCTTTCGATTCCCAGGGCAGAGTTAGGATGGTTGTAGGGGTTTTTACTCGTAAGCTGTTTTTTAGCATGGTAGTTGTTTTACGGGATGGGGTTGCTAACCCCATGCCCAACCCTCCTCCTTTATCCGGGCTTGGGACCGGCAGCAACCTTGTGGGGGCTACAGGCGGAGTTAAGAAAATAACTAAAGTAGTTTAAGCAGTAACATTATTGATAATCGTAAAAAAAGAAAAAAAACTACCAAGAAGAACAAACTTCAAAGGAAATAAATCAAATTATCAAATACATAGACTCTTCATCTAGTCTGAGATCAACATTATCCCAATATAACCTGACTGTAATGTATTACATTGAGACGTTTTATGAATAATTACAAAATATGATGACTATTTGGTATCCATAGTGTTTTTATGTTCATTTAATTAATTATCATGTAATGAATAGTTATTAATGATGATTTGTCTAAATTAAGATGAACTTTTATCTTCCCGTTGATTTGTTATGGACTAAAACTGGGAAGATACAAGCTCATCTTAATAACGTATTCTCACGTTGTACAAGTATGACTGTCTGAACTCAGTAGTCTAGTGGTGAACGCGGTGACGTTTGACACGAAACGGACTGAGTTCGAATCCTGGCGTCGACATCAACATTCGGATGCAGGTACATCCAGCCAACGATTTCCAAGTAGGACGAAACCCACGTCCTGGATTCCGCCTGCCAGTCACAATCTAACTTAAATAGAATTTTTCTAAAGTTCTAACCAGATACCTTGATTAAATGAGTGATTTGCATTATAATCTGTTTATAACCTCTCCGTTTCTTATCGGTTCTTAGAATCTTTATAAGAGTATTGCAATATACTTTATGAGTTTTATTATTTATCATATGCAGAAATGATCAATTATAGGATAAACTTCATTTATTCCTTCTTCATTGTAATTCGTAAATTGAATGTTCTTACGTTGAATCATTACAGAATATCGTCTATTGTTTCATATGCATTTTCTAATAAGTAAAATTTGCTTAACGATTATAGTTCAGAGAGTGTTTCTGTCGCATGTAAATCTAATGTCTGTTTTATTTCAGCCTACAGAACAATTAAACACTGAAACAATCAATAATTCTCATCAACTGGAGAATGTGAAACAATTGGATGTTATAGTAGAACAATTTGAATTAACTACAGATTTTGTAACAGGAACAGATGTCACTCAAATAATACCTCAAGATGAAGAAAAGTTAGTTACTGAATTTGTTGTTTACAGTTTTTGATTATTACATAAAGTTGCTATGAATGAAATTCTTAGAGATTTGTGTAATGCCAGAAGACATAAAATTCTGATTGTGTAATAGGGAATTTATGTAAGGGAAATGTTAGAGATGTGATACACTTAAATGTTCACCTTTGGAAGCCGTTGAGTGTAAATATCTTCAGGAATAAGAAATAGCCTGAGCTACATAGATATGCAACAGAACAGGTATACGATGAAAAGTATGGTTATTAAGTATTAGAGTAAAATAATCAGAATGTGTGAATGTTGAGGTATTGTCTATGCGATGACGTCTAACCAGAGGATCTTACTTAAAATCTAATCCATTGGATTATTGATCAGCTCCATTAACCACATTTCCATCGTAAGCGATAATGTAAGAATTCCAAAACTATTTTTATCCCTAGTAAATAAAAATCCATGTACACTGTTGTATTTTAATGTACATTTTCCTGCATTTCGGAATTGACTACAAGTAGGTTAGCTTAATCACTAGATATAAAATTGTATTAAAAGAAACTATAGCTACTGAAAATTAAATGATTCCAACGTTTTGCCTAGTAATCTGGTCGGAATTCTGCAGAGAAATAATGTCATAGGTGACGAAGTGTGATCTGTTTGGACTTTCCCAGTCATATTCGATTGCCCCATACAAACTGATTGATACGCCTCACTAACTGCCTTACGTTTTGCATCCAGAATATCATTACAATTAGTTAGTAACTTCCTTGACCAAGATATATGAGTGTGCGATACAGTTCCATACTACTTGGAGCTTACCTTCTAACTCACCGGCAAATTTCGACACATTGTAGGAGTCATATAATAGCTTGACTAGCCTCAGATAATTTTAGCACTCGAACGCATTGAACCCTCCTAGTCGCAAAAAATTTAGAAGATGACTAGACAGGAATCTTTATTCCAGCAGGATAGAGAGTGTTATGTACAAAATATTCGTATATTTATAGCTTTCTGAAACAACAAACCGATTAATCCATCCAATTCGAACTAAGAAGTTTCAACTATTACCTAATGAGAACGTGCTACGTCGAGATTCTGGGAGGTTCTGTCGATCAGTAATTGGATGGAATGTATCTGGCTCTTTCAAGGATTCTGGAGGCTTTACTGAGGTTTCTGGTAACCGTCCCAACTATGATAATATTACTAAGCATGAGTAAAATGTATAAAACTGAACTGTATGCTAGAAAACTACTAATTGATTGCATAGATTTATCATCAAACAGAATTCGAACCAAGCGTTCTCTCTTTACATCTATTCAAGGTATCATGATCACAATCCTGTCATAAGATTGGTTGTATATTATTTTACTTTCGGGACATGGTTTTGACAAAAGGAAATCTGTTGAAGAAAAGCTAGAAATCAGGATTTCTTTATCACTTTTTCTGTAAATTCTTAGCATCAAATACCGACTGATGTGCTTGGCATACTATTTTACAACCTATTTATACCATGTCTGATTATACAATCATCTCACCATATTTATTTATCGAGAACTACGCCAATCACCATATATGGCAAATAATAACCTTTTTAAGAATCCATTCTACAGCCAAACACAAAGACTACTTGTTCTATACGCTTACGTCTGTCCCGATATTGCTCATCCTCAATCTGGATTGAAGAACAACCAGAGAAAAACTGTGTTTCATGCACCCGTTTATATAAAGTTTTTCACTGGTTAGCGTTTTTTTAGCAAGCTTGTTGTTTTACGGGATGAGGTTACAAACCCCATGCCCCCCTCCTTTATCTGGGCTTGGGACCGTCAGTAACCTTAGGAGGCTCCAGGTAGGCGTCGGAAATTGGAGACAGATATAAAGAGAGTGAAGAGCACTTGGGAAGAGCTGGAAAGAAAAGCTCAGGACAGAGTTGGCTGGAAAATGCTGGTCGGTGGCCTATTCTCCACATGGAGTAACAGGCTTTGATTGATTGATTGATTGACCCATTTATATGCATGCAGAACTTGATTGCACAACTGATCAATAAGGAAAATAACATTCATACAAAAAAAGAACAATAATGATGAGAAACTAGGAAGAGGTGGGTAGTACACGTGTACAGTTAGTTAGTTGTAGTTCCTGAATGGAAAATGATATGACAACAGTTTATTGGTTTAACAGGAGGTAAAGGCGAGAAGGCCATAATTATAATAGAAATATACTATTCGATTTACATATATTCATAACAATTGAAATAGTCCTCTAACTAAAGCACTTCTGAAAGTCAGTTGTTTTTCATGAATCCCCCTTCCCCCCCCGGACCACCACCACCACCAATATTGTAATCACTAGTCTCTTTTTAATTTTTAATTAATTACTCAAGTGATTTTTTTTATACTGTACACTTGAATTACGTAATATCTAAATGCAATTAAGATTCATATTTACATATCTGTTATTTTAATATTATTTTGTTATTAGGACCTTTAATCATCCTTTAGAACAAAATTTACCACCAATTTCATCAATTCAGTTAAGTCCATTACATACAGTTGAATCTAATGAGAACATACATAGTCGTAGAATACGAAAACGCTCAAATAAGTTAATCATTGATGAAGTTACTCGACTAACAGGATCTGAATTACGTTGGAACTTATCACATGGTGAAGAAACAATGATTTCACGAGATGCTATTCTTGCTGAATCAGGTCCACGTAGTCGAACTCAGTATCTCTTATCTAGGAGTGTTCCACGATTATTCGCTGTTCCAAGTAACTTGGAAACGGCTCTTAGTTTAAAACTTTGTGAGGTATGTTACTTATTTCAATTGTAGTAGTAACAAAATAGAATTTTATTGTCTAATAAATTTTTATATTAGTGAAGTCTCGAGTAATGTACAAGTCTTAGTGGATTTTCTACCAGAGTTTCGTAGTTTATTGATGTAAATGAACTACAACAAACAACAATCTGACATACAAAACAAATAATTACTATTTTCATATGGTGTTATATACCACAGAACAAACAAACTTTTAACTTCTTACTAATTGTGCTCATTGTTTAGTCAAATTTCTTTCAAATTTGTACATAGAAAGATTGACTTACTATTATTTAAACAATTGATGACGTTCCGTCTGTTGTCAGTTTCTATGTACTGATTGTCATATTTCTATTCTTAAACCAGAATGAACTGAGCTGAGGGATGTTGTAGTATCAATTACCAAACAAGTGATTTTTTTTATACTGTACACTTGAATTACGTAATATCTAAATGCAATTAAGATTCATATTTACATATCTGTTATTTTAATATTATTTTGTTATTAGGACCTTTAATCATCCTTTAGAACAAAATTTACCACCAATTTCATCAATTCAGTTAAGTCCATTACATACAGTTGAATCTAATGAGAACATACATAGTCGTAGAATACGAAAACGCTCAAATAAGTTAATCATTGATGAAGTTACTCGACTAACAGGATCTGAATTACGTTGGAACTTATCACATGGTGAAGAAACAATGATTTCACGAGATGCTATTCTTGCTGAATCAGGTCCACGTAGTCGAACTCAGTATCTCTTATCTAGGAGTGTTCCACGATTATTCGCTGTTCCAAGTAACTTGGAAACGGCTCTTAGTTTAAAACTTTGTGAGGTATGTTACTTATTTCAATTGTAGTAGTAACAAAATAGAATTTTATTGTCTAATAAATTTTTATATTAGTGAAGTCTCGAGTAATGTACAAGTCTTAGTGGATTTTCTACCAGAGTTTCGTAGTTTATTGATGTAAATGAACTACAACAAACAACAATCTGACATACAAAACAAATAATTACTATTTTCATATGGTGTTATATACCACAGAACAAACAAACTTTTAACTTCTTACTAATTGTGCTCATTGTTTAGTCAAATTTCTTTCAAATTTGTACATAGAAAGATTGACTTACTATTATTTAAACAATTGATGACGTTCCGTCTGTTGTCAGTTTCTATGTACTGATTGTCATATTTCTATTCTTAAACCAGAATGAACTGAGCTGAGGGATGTTGTAGTATCAATTACCAAACAAGTGATTTTTCTATTAGGATGAACTTGTATATTCCCGTTGATTTGTTATAGACTGAAGCTGGTCAATCATTGTTGCTATATGTGCATCCTGAGCGGATTACCTCGACTCAGTAGTCTAGTGGTAAACGCGTTGGCGTTCTATACGAAACGGACTGTGTTCGAATCCCACTGTGAACATCAACATTGAGATGCAGGTACATCCAACTGATGAGTCCCAAATAGGACGAAACGCGCGTCCTGGATTCCACTTGCCAGTCACAATCCAACTTATATGATACAAGGGATTTTTTTGTTTATACAAACTGTACTAGCCACCTTAAAGTAGTGCTGCTTTCTAAATTCCTAGGAAATCGGCACTAGAATTAGTTACGTCACTAGATAATCATTTAGATGGTCTTATTTTGATGCGATTAACTATGTCTATTTGTGATGTTGTTACTTTTTTCCAGCTTTGGTGTTATCATCGGCGTTTATGTGAAGAAACCATACAAAAAAGGAAATTGGAGGTTGATATGTCAGTGAATAGTGATGCAACTCAAACAAAACGTCCTGCTGATTCATCATCTATAAAGATGAGTGCTATTACAGAAGAGAATGAAACTTCAGTAGAAATTCAAAGACAGGCAGGAGGTCATTCTTCGTTAGTTGGATCTGAATCACTTTTTGGAGCTAGCAATCTAATCGATGTAACCAATAACCAAGTGAGAAGAACTAAAACGATTCTTATTATTTTCATATAATTTATTATATGTAGTGTGTATGTATAACATAGAACATGTGTGCATCAGTTAAATTGCCACAATTCAGCACAACAAGATTAACACTAAATTACTAGAAGTAATGGTTACTCTAGTGATAATAATAATATAGAAAGAGTAGATATATAGAATATGAGTGAGGGAGAGAGAATTATGTTGTGGAAAGAAGTGTATAAAATAAGTATAGGCTGATGATTTAAGGAAGGAGTAAGGAGTGAATGTATGTACACTATTGTGACTGATTGTGTGCCATATTTTCTAGATTCTTAAACCACTGGTTACAATATTAGCGTAGACCCCAACCAGGTAGTCTTCATTTCCCAACACGGTTCAAACAAGCAGTTAGTAACTTCACGGATTGATTCCACGTATTGATTTAGCTGCCCTTAGTCTTCTTCCATTCACCGTTGAGCCTCGAGTTAGGTGATGGTTGGGCATACGTAATATATATGCCAACGACTTCAGTCGATGAAAATTCACAATCTCATCAACTGATTTACTATCTTTATCGAATACCAGAGGTCTAACCTCATTTTTATTTAGCCAACAAACACGAGAGATGTTACTGACAATCGAATATCGATAACCTAAAAATGTCATATACTCCTAATTGCCACATTTCATATCTGTAAGGTAAGTCAAAACAGACTGTTACGCGATATTTTCGTTCTTTCGTTGAGAGATAGATATCGCGCCTACGCTATATGTGCAAAATAAGCCAGCAAAAGCTAAACCAGCATTTTGAATCCGTGCAGTGACTTTATCAGACACCAATCTATCGGGATTTGTGAAACTTACAATACATGTGATACTGTTAACGTACTCAACTACTTTACTTCCTACTTTTAGTTCAGGTGTTGACAGAGACTAGTCCTAAATCAATAGATTTCCTTTGTAGAAGGAGAAACGCACTTCATATATACTCAATGCTATCAAGAGGCTGCATTTTACCAGCGTTTTTAACAAGCGGAACTATTTCATCTGCGTATTCTAAGTTAATCCGTGAGCCTTCTGGTAGGAGATCACCTCATGAAAATTCATATGACAGAAGGATTATTTGTAGCATTTTAAAATTTAACAAACATTGGGGATAGTGGGCGGTCTTAACAGGTACCACTTGAAGTTACAATTTCTAGATGACAGCTCGCCATACTCTCTAACTCAACTAATATTGTTCGAATACTACTAGTTAAATAAAGGGTCTTTACATGCTTTATGTATTTATGAAATGCACCTTTTTATGGTAGACACTGATATAGAACCCCTCAGTTTACAGAGTCAGTTGCTGCTTATAAGTTACGTAAACTCATTTAGTTGCCACATTTGAAAACATTGACTAACACAAATAGTTTTGCACTGTCCATCCATTAACAAAAATTATGTATTAGAAGAGTGCACTAGTCTTGTTTGAAAAGGACTGAGCTGATCAGAGGTGTACCTGAACAGACTCAATTTGGAAATTTAAACTTCTTAAACTAACTAAATTCATAATGTTTAATCTTGACATGCAAGTGGATGCGTGTTTCGTTTAGTGTTTGAATTGTCAGCTGATTGTGCTTGAATTCTGATGTTGATGTTCACACTGGGACTTAAACTCACTCTATCTTCATTAAACGCCATCTTTTTTCGGGCGAAAACCATACATTCTCAGTGTGTATACATATGTAATTGTAATGTCTAGATGTCGCCGTTAATATTATTAAAGACTGAAAATGATCAACCTCTGTTGCTATACATACTTCCTGAAATGGTTGCTCCGTTATAGCCCTCATTTGCAAGTATGATTAAAGTCAGATTGTGGCTAACAAGTGAAGTTTTGGGCTGACGTTTCATCTTATTCGGAACTCATTGGTTAGATGTACATATATCTTAGTGGCATTTGACACGGATAGAATGAGTTTGTATATCTGCTGAACACACCATTTTAACTATGGTCAGGTAGTCTGAAGCCAGTTAGCTGTCAGCATTGATAGTTTAAAATGATACTTCAGTGTTCGACAAATTGCTCCACTTGAAATTTTAAAAGTACTAATTTCATTTAATAGTTTATTTTATTTGTGAATGAGACGTCTAACTCCACATCAGAAGTTTATTGTTTTGACAATAGAACTGAATTATCTATTGTATGCACGTACTTAAGTATAATAATAATGATAAATCAACGCAAAGAGAGGATAGCAACAGTTGTTTTGAATTTGGTGTCACGAATTGATCTGGATTAAACAACTAATGGAATACCAAAAAATAATGAAGAGTTGTCTCGTTCTTGTAGGAAACTCCTCTTTATTTGCCGCTACAAACTCATCAGCGATTTGGTGCGCATATAGTAACCACCTAAGTTAATTTTTACTTAAAGTCATAGCTTTTTCACTTTGTTTTATTAAAATACCATTTCGTATGAAGTAATTGTATTATGCCCAAACCATATATTCCATCAAGTGGAAAACAGTAAGGATGATAGCCTTAAGTAATTTTTATGAATTGTGTCACTGTAGACAAAGTTTTAGTGAGGATAATTTTATCATTAGCGTAACTTTCTTTCGATATTGTTGTGAATTATATTTTTCTCATCACCATATTACCTTAGACGAATAGTGTCCGTGAATCACTAGTACAAATGAAAGAGTCTCTTAAAAATACTACTGACCAACCTATTCTGGATATCACATCAAATTTACGGATTAATGCTGTTTCTGCATCAACTCCTCAAACTTCATCTGTTCCTATCTCAGGAACTTCAAGGTCTTTACCTGTTGAATCTACTACATTAGTTCCTGTACTAGAAGAATTTGAAGAACACGTACAACAACAACAACAACAAAATGAATGTGGTTTGTTTATGTTTGTATTATGCATTTACTAGTAGTATTCATATTCACAAAATTCGTTTCCGTTGGTACTAAGCAATAATACTAAATTTATCCTTATCAACTCAAGTTTTAATTCACTGCCATTATTGAAATATTTATTTGAGTTGTTTTATTATTCTTGTTATCACTACTACTAATACACCTATCGTCTTACTATCAATTTAGACTTTCCACTGATTATGATCAGTGACAGCTATGTAATCTGTTTACCTTCATTATTACAATTGATTCATAAATTACCTAGACTGATTTAACATATTTTCATATAAATATTGCTGTGTTTATAGAAAAGTCTGATGAAGATTTAATTGACGAAACATTATTGTTTACTTATACATGTTTTTCTAAGTTTTAATTGTCAATTTAACGTGTACTAATTCGTTTAAACTTAGTAGATTAAGTGTGAAATTAATATAGCCAACATGTAGGTAGTACTTAACCATTGATTATGCAACTTCTTTATTCGTCTACCTGTTAATCTGACACAATATTGTTATGTTAGGCGATTCCGTAATAATAACTAACTTTTGAAAATGTCTTTTAGAAGACTATCACATTTATTTTGAGTACGTGTACATCGATTATTGTATTCCTATTATTGTCATGATCCCGTCCCTCTAACCTCCTACTAGACCCATAAACTGTTATATTATTTTCTATTCATCCACAATAACTAGTCGACTATGTATTTGTTCCATTAGTTCTTAGTCATTATTGTATTTCTTTTGTGTAAATGTTATTCTTATCAACGAATTGGCGGAATATAATTTAATTATTTGGTTACTAGCTCACTTTCCTTGTGTTCTTCGATCCAACTAGCGGACTAGAAAAAATGTAACAGACACGCGAGCATCGAACAACAGCCTTGGCTTCTGGGGTTTTCGGTATTAGTTCCTGTCAAGGTTATTGTTTCGTGTAAATCGTAATCGCCGTAGTTTCACATCATATCAAATTTGTATCATCATTTAGCGAATACGTTTGTGATGATGTACTCGTTACACTTTCAATTCTACAGTATTTCTTACTACTCATTTTCAATTTTTATTTTAATATAATTTTCTTTATCTTAAAAGTGTACCATACATTCTTAATCGTCCAGTATGTATTGTATAACTAAAATTCAAGTATTAAAAAACATCTTTTTCGCGGTAACAAAACATGTCCAAGAAACAATTGTATCCACAAAAGTCCGTCGACAAATACGAGGAAAGTGAAATTTCAATCCAAAAGAACCTACTGTAAACAAAACACTTTATTCAATTTCAATTTGTAGATGATAACACATGATGGATAACGAATAGAAGAATAGAATCTTTACTAACTAAAACATATCCTTATCCTAAACTTATCATCTTGCATAAAATGGTTTTTCCCTTTAATGCAATCAAAGATCGATAAGTGCCCACTTAATGTTACCACCGGCTACGTGTATAAATTTCCTTGTATTCAACAATACAGTTGCATCAGTAGAACAAAACTCAGGGCCTACATTTAACTTTAAAGACACGTTCTAAAGAGTTTCTGATCAAAGACCTTGAGAAGAACTAAAGCAAAACATCTAAGTAATTCAGGACCTGATTAAATAAAATGAATTCATGTTATTCTATTTGAATCTGTGTAATTTCTTTTGTCATATTCAGTTGATATTAGGTCCTATTCTTGTAACCTTTTCCTTAAGAAATGTATCCCAAATATGAGTTTCAGTACGAAACAATGACATATTCTATATGCATTCCTTATATTAATTTTGACACTTTTAACTATGTTGACGTTCTTTGAATCTTGAACTTGAAAAAAATTGTCAATACACCTCAACAGAGAGACAGTATTCATTGAATGCAAAAAGAAACACATACTTCTTATACTGGATCAATAGAGTTTGTAGGTAAAATTCAGAAATGAATTCTCTTAGTAGTTCTTTATCAGTATTCTTTAGATTGGTAACTATTTCTCTTCAAATAATTTCTCCGATGATTTGTTATTGGAAACTATGTTAGGTGGTTAAAAACGATCGTCAGTAAAGAGCATTTGCACTCCAGTGTGAATTAAATATCCCTACGTGATTCAAATACATTTCGTCTAGTGAAAAAGTCGGCGACATTACCACTGAGCTATTTGGTCCGTAACCTGTCTCATTTAGGATTTAGGGTTATAATATAATATTGGATGTTATTCTTATCTATTCCTCAAAGCTGACAACATCACTGTATAAGTTTTTTGACATAAGTGTATAAGTAGTCATAGCCATGCATTGCTAATGACTTCCAAAGCTAATGAAAGTAACTGGATGTACCATCTTACATACAATAATTATTTTTTAACTTCAGCCTACTTTTAGAATAAATTAAAGGTTACTTTTAAGACAAATACAATTGTTAATTTTCAATGTGTTCATTCATATGTTGTGAACACGACTTTATACTTCTGAATAATTATAGATCCAAAAACTGCTGTCGGCGATTTTACTGAAATACTACATCAACCATGTTCTCCTACTAAAGTTGCTTCTTCATCAATACGTTATTTTGGTGATAAATGTCAATTATGGAAGTAAGTGAATCTATCTCTTCTGTTTTACCGTACTTTCAAATTATTTTGGAACTGCAAATATCTCTGCGTACTACTATGTCACCATCATCAATAACATGTATTCAGTAAATAAATCTAATGAAATCTAAAGAATCGCATATGATTGACTTATGATAATATTGTA
The DNA here is from genome assembly GCA_034768735.1 of Schistosoma mekongi. NCBI lineage: Eukaryota > Metazoa > Platyhelminthes > Trematoda > Strigeidida > Schistosomatidae > Schistosoma > Schistosoma mekongi. The sequence goes on from CM068307.1 coordinate 46,723,362, forward strand.
GATTAGTTCATTTGTATCGTAATTGTGTCAATACACCTCTTATCATTGACATCCACTTACTTACTTATGCCCGTTACTCCTCGCTGAGGAGCATAGGCCGCTCACCAGGGTTCTCCATTTAGCTCTGTCCTGAGCGATCCTTTCCAATTACTTCCAGTTGCTATTCATCCTTCTAATGTCTGCTTCCAATTCTCGACGCAGAGTGTTCTTTGGCCTTCCTCTTTTCCGTTTCCCAACAGGATTCCATGTTAATGCTTGTCTCGTGATGCAGTCTAATGGTTTCCGTAATGTATGTCCTATCCATTTACAACGTCTTTTCCTAATTTCCTCTTCGGCTGGAAGTTGCTTTGTCCTTTCCCATAGTAGGCTGTTGCCGATGATTTCCGGCCAACGGACATTCAGTATCTTGCGTAGGCAGTTGTTTATAAATACTTGTATCCGTGTGATGATGTTTGCAGTAATTCTCCAAGTTTCAGCTCCATACAGTAGGACTGTCTTCACGTTCGAATTGAAGAGTCTGACTTTGAGGTTAGTTGATATTTGTTTTGAGTTCCAAATGTTTTTCAACTGTAGGAATGCTGCCCTTGCTTTGGCAATCCTTGTCCTTACATCTGCATATCATCATTGGCATCTAGCTCTTAATTAAATGATGTGAGGAGAACGTCTCTGATTAAATAGTACATTTTTAATACATCGTTGCTAACTGAGTACACTTTACGTTTATTTTGATACTCAAGTTTATTACACTAGTAATAATGTTGTCTTTCCACGGAGATCAGAGGTAATGCACAATTAGAATAAATCCACATACTATCGTCTATTTAAAGAACTTCTTCATTTATAACCTTGTAACAATGCAAGCATATTTGGGATGCCCTTCTCCCCTTCCAAATGCGAATTGTTACTCCAGGACTGGCCTGCTTCTTTTTTTAAGTTAGTTATAGGGAGTGAAGTAATTGAATGCGTTGATCGCTTAACTTATCTCGGAAGTCTCATCACCCTTAGTGGGTCAGTGTCTGACGAAATCTCAGCGCAGGTTCAGAAAGCCCGATTGGTAATCGCCAATTTACGTCACTTATGGCGCAGACGAAATATCCATATCTCAACGAAGGGCCGGGTGTACTACTCAGCAGTCCGCGCCGTTTTAACATATGTTTGTGAAACGTGGGCCATGAAAACCCGAGATATGCGCCGATTTCAGGTATTTGACCATAGGAATCTTCGTAGCATCGCTCTTATATCATGGAACAGTCAAATAAGTAATATGAAGATTAGACAAAAGGTTCTTGGGAAACACGGTAAATCAGTCGAAGAGGTCACTAACCTTCATCGACTGAGATGGCTGGGACATGTATCACGCATCTCCGACCACTGTCTACCTCGTCGCGCGATGTTGGCTGGGGCTGAAGTGGGATGGAAGAAAAGTAGGGGCGGCCAAACCAAAACATGGCATCAGTCCATGAAGTCCTTGTCTGTTGGCCTAAGCCATGTTGATAGATGTAGATTATCTGGTTAGGGTCCGCATGATAGTTGTAATAAATGTCTGGAGACACTTGACGGCATGGCTCAGAATCGGTCACAGTGGTGTAAGTGTATTCACTCTTTAACCTCATCTAGTTCTTGAATTCTATTATTATTTTCTGCACACCTTTACTTTACTCTTCCCTCTTGTATTCTGTCAATATGTTACCACTGTAATCTTGTAGTGCTAATGTGGTATGGCAACTTGAACCTACGAGCGTATGTGCATGGTTCTACGTTGCTGATGGTGATGAACCTTCATCACAATTATTGCTTGAATTCATTCGGTTATTCCTTCTAATCAATTTACGTATGACTAGAAGAATTATGCAGAGTAGGTTAAGTGAATTTGGTATGATGAACAGAATGTTTTAAACTTCACCAATCTCATAATCCATTTTTCATTGATGATTTGAATGGCTGATATATAGACTGGTTATTAGAGTTTAGCACTCCGTGCATCATGCAACAGATTCTATACGGAAAGGTGTGACATTACTACTAACTCCAAATATTTTCGTTGTGGAGTGGATTCCTTTCTTGTAAATGTGATTAGAAACAATCAGAACAACTTTCTACCGTTTGAAATTTCTAAATAGCAACAATGTAGTTACTTCTTGGTATCTGAAACTAATACCATTGGTTTATTGTCCTTAGAGGTATATCAGTAATTTATATGAATACATACATATTTCACACCACCATTTGTTGGTCGTGGATAAAATACAACATTTGTTTCCTTTTAGTATTCTGAGTTGAACTGGTGTTGTGGCAGAATACTACGTGCTACTTTTGTAGGTGATTTGTGTCAAAGTTTCCAGTTTGCAATTTGCAAGAAAGACTTAATACATACTAGATGCATTTCAGCGTCCAACAGTTCGTGTATATGAGAAAAATTATGATGTCATTCTTAATGATATTCACTATATAATAGAATGTAATTGGTATTTTATTTCGATTAACTGTAATTAACTGGGTCGTTTGAAAAGAGATTTGGATGCAGATTGTGTTCCATTATCACAGAATCAAACGACCACTTCTCTTATTTTGGAGTAGGCAATTGTTGTTTATGCAGCGTATTGTCGAGGTTTTACTCTCGTTTTAATTGCATCAAAAATGCTAAAATTAGACGGACACTTGACAATTTTGCACAAATAATATTGCAAATTATGTTGTGTAAGTGTGCGATAGATATACTGACGCTATATTCATCATACATCATCAGTTACTAATTGGAATCTAGAAGTTCAGTCTGTACTTCATATCTTCTAAACAAAAGCGCTGTTACATAATAGAACATTTGCCTACACTTACATTTAAAGTTAACTATTAAAAGTAGAAAAGTTATTTATTCACAAATTATGTTGTATTACTGCTCGATAGTAATCTACACGCCGTCGTATTCACACTTCTGTAGTTGACCTATTACTATGAAATGATCATCGTATGTTCTGTTAATTTGTACATGTAAACATTCATATAATCTGTTTAGTCTATGTTCGTCGTATATGGTGACATTGTGTCCATTGTGTTTACAATTGTAGGTATCTTGAAGATCGATTGACGCAGTCTACTGTCAACTCAATTGATATTGAAGAACTTTGTCCATTAGAATACAGTAGGAAACAAGCTGCATTTGTATTCATGACATTGTTGGGTAATGAACAGTTCCATTTTTTTGTAATTACTACCATGTTGATTTATTGTGTTTTTTTTATAATGCTCAAGGTAAAAAATATAGTTTTTAATTATCAGAAACTACGATACATATGAGTTTATAGAACCTCGTAGAAATTCAATATTTCGAAGTCACTAGTCATCAGATATTTCACTTTTGTCCTTGCATTCTGATTTCATGTTATACAATCGAGTTCTACTCGTCTGTAGATGTTGTTATAAAAATCTTAAAATGTGTGGTAGTTTTGATTTGTTAAATAGCTGGAGAATTCTTGATAACGTTTGATTTCACAATTCACCGAATACATAAATTCATTTTGACATTTTTTCTAATGACTATCCAATTATTAGTATGGTCATATTGTTTACATTAAGGTTAGATATCGGGAATTACAATCAACATTATGACGATTAACTTCAATAATTATGAATAAGTGGTTGATATTGCATATACTTGACATGGTTGTTGTTATTCATCACACTGTTACTCGTAATAATTTAAGTTATCATCTGTTTAGTTTAAGTCTGTATACTACATTTACATATATATTATTAACTGAAATGTTTAATCACTGGATGTCGATCAGTTATTTGTGAATAGTTTGTTGAGATAAGTTAATGTTATTAATGTTATCCGTGAAGGAGTGCGTTCGATTAGTACAGCATTAACAAACAGCTAGTAGGAGATGACTGTTTTGTCTTCTTATATAACTCAGGAAAATGTATCTTGATTCAGTCAAGAATTGTACCCAATAATGTCAGGTTTCCCAATCTGTTAGTTTCATTTAAACCAGTGAGTTAAGATGAATTAATTCATTACTGTAAATTCAATGAATTCACTACCGTTTGTACTAAAATGTGCTTAGATGGTCAATCCAAATTGACAGTGATAGTGTAATATCATTGATGATCATCATGAGGTACATCTTCTTGTGTCAATAGATTACTGGTTAGGTTTAGTCAATGTGAGTAGATTAGATGATTCACGTTTAGTATACATTCGAACTATATCATTCAACATATCCAATGAGACATCATCACTGACTGGGAGAATGATGGTTGTGGGATACAATTTGTAATATATCAAATGATTTTAAGGGAAGTTAAACCGTTATTATGATACGATATTCAGTTACAAGTCTTATGTAGACGAATTCGTCATTAGTCTCACTGATACCTAACTGATGATGCTTGAATGATAATACGTAGTTTATGTATGCAAATTTAACTATAAAGAGTTGTAGGTTATGTATTTTATGGTTAATTTTACATCCTCAAACTATGTCGTTAGATTGACTCTATTAACTAGTACTTGTGATTAGTGCATGAAGTCATTGATTGTTAGTGTTAGTGTTGTTATAAGAGTGCACGTGATAATTGCAATTACCGATTGAAGATCTTTGGTGACATTTCTTAGAAACGGTCATCAGTGATTCTGGTGTTCTCATTCTTTATTGTTTTCTATATCTCCAGTTTAATTAGTCCTTCGTACTTTTTTTGTCATTCCTCATCGCCTTACTATATTTTTGTATTAGTCTTGTTTTTATAATGTTGTCTTGTTTAAATACGTAGAATAGTAACTTGACATAATCAATGTATGTATCACTCACTATATTGTGTGTAACTGGTTATAAATCAGGATTTCATCACTTAGATAGATTCATGGCTTTCGGTGGTTATCCGTAGTTAGTTTTCATTACATCAGTTATTCATAATTACGTCGATATTCGCGTTTATTACATTTCGGATTTCTTTAAGTTTTTGTAACATTATGGATCAACGTAATATATCAATGATGAAATTTATTCTGAGAAGGATTCCTCTAAAATTAATTCGTTTCAATAACTGTACAATCGTATATGTCTGGTAAATAGTATTTGAGTTAATAATTTTATTTGTTATTTGTATCAATCAAAATATTGATCTCGGTCACATACCATTGAAAGCTGGTTTTGAAGTAGTGAAGAACTCGTTCGTTGTTGTATAGAATTACTCATCAGTGCACACGCTGGAACACATCATGGAATTGAACTGAGGACCTCTAAGTTTCGCGGAGAACGAGAAACCATCAGCGTGACTGAGTTGACTTTTCAAAGTTGGAGTTGTCACTTCAGTCAATTTGTTATGCAGCTCGATGATCAGTCATCAGCATTTTATTTATGATTACTGTCTCACTCCAGTTATGTCTGAATTTTACTAGCTATAGCTTTCTTCTACAACGTCGAGTAAATCTTGGAAATCTCACCGTGTAACAAAATGATTGAAGTGGAAATTCCACTATTGAATTCCAGTCTTGTAGTGTTAGTAGTTGAATGGCCACAGTGAAACATATAGATCGTGTGTTAGATTTGATGATGTGGGCGTTTTTCACTAGTCCATCCTTTAGGATGACACAACTTTTCAGTGTTTCAACGATGATTTTCAATGTTATTCACTTGATATCGATGTGTTATTAATATCAGTTAAATATTTGTCAAAAATGTTTGATAAGTTATTATATGAAATTCATTTAAATAGTAGTATTAGTAGTATCAGTAGTATTAGCATACACAAAGAAATAGTTGTCGTGCGAAAATAATCCGAATTTAGATGATTATTAAAATGAACAGAATAACTGTCAGTAGTATTGTTTTGTTGAAATGAAAAAGTGATGTATGTATGATGATCAAGATTTTTGGATAGTGACAACCGTTATAGCAGCCATTATTATATTAGTAATACTACTATTACTACTACTACTACTACTACTACTACTACGACGACGACGACGACGACGACTACTACTACTACGACTACGACTAATAACATTATTAATCATAATAATGAATTTAAAACATACCCATTACATCAAAACAAGTTTATTCAATGATCTGATCTCATTTCAACAAATTCATTATCAACCTGTACAATTGTGAATATTTTTATGTGAAATTTGTTTTTTGACAGCTTAGTTTTTGTAAATAATAAATTAGTAATTGAAAAGGGGAGATGGGTTTGTAAATGCTGAAACATAGTAACTGTGATTATCATTAGATTTATGCATGAAAATTTAAGAAAACTGGTTGTAAATAGTTTTTGTGATGATGATAATAATAATAATATATTTAAGTTGGATTGTGACTGGCAAGCGGAATCCCAGTGTGAACATCAACATTGGGATGCAGGTACATCCAGCCGATGAGTCCCAAATAGGACGAAACGCGCGTCCTGGATTCCGCTTGCCAGTCACAATCCAACTTAAATATATAACTTGTGTAATAACGGTATCATCATCATCAGCAGCAGCAGCAACGTAGAACCGGGCACAAACGCCTGTAGGTTCAAGTTGCCATACCACAATAGCACTACGAGAATATTGAGGTAACGTATAGACAGAATACAAGAGAGAAGAGTAAGTAAAGATGTCCAGAAAATAACAATAGAATTTAAGATCTAGATGAGGTTAAAGAGTGAATACACTTGCGCCACTGTGACCGGTTCTGAGCCATATCACCTAGTGTCTCCAGCCATTTGTTGCGATCCTCACGCGGACCCCAACCAGGTAGTCTACATCTACCTACATGGCTTAGACCAGTAGTCAAGGACTTCATGGACTGATGCCATGTTTTAGTTTGGCCGCCCCTAACCTTCTTCCATCCTATTTCGGCCCTAGCTAACATGGCGCGACGGGGTAGACGGTGGTCGGGCATGCGCAATACATGTCCTAGCCATCTCAGTCGATGAAGGTTAATGACCTCTTCAACTGATTTACCGTGTTTCCCAAGAACCTTTCGTCTAACCTCACTATTACTAGTCCGGTTATTCCATGGTATACGAGCGATGTTCCGAAGATTCCTATGGTCAAATATCTGGAGACGACGCATATCTTGAGTTTTCATGGCCCACGTCTCGCAGCCATATGTTAAGATGGCGCGGATTGCTGCGCAGTACACCCGGCCTTTCGTTGAGACACGGATATCTCGTCTGCGCCACACCAGGGGTAATGAGACTTCCGAGATAAGTGAAGCGATCAACGCATTCAATTACTTCACTCCCTATAAATAATTTGGGGGAAGAAGCAGACCAGTCCTGGAGTAACATTTTGCATTTGGGAGGGGAGAAGCGCATCCCAAATATGCCTGCATTGTTACTCAACGTGTTCAAGAGACCTTGAATGCTGTGTGCATCTTCACCAAATATGACTATATCATCTGCATATTCTAAGTCGACGAGAGAGCCTCCTGGAAGGAGACTAATCCCAGAGGACTTAAAAGAAGTGAGAGAGATTTCTAACAGTACGTCTATGATGAAATTAAATAAAAATGGGGATAAGGGGCAACCCTGACGGACTCCACTTGAGGATGAAGTTTCTCGTGACAATTCGCCATATGCTCTGACTCGACCAGTGGTGACCGAGTAGAGAGCCTTTATAAGGTTAATGTACTTTTGAGGTACGCCTTTTAATGACAAACATTGCCACAAGACTTCACGGTCAACAGAGTCGAACGCTGCTTTTAAGTCAAGAAATACAACTATAGTTGGGCGTTGGTACATATGTCTGTGTTCGAGGACCTGGCGCAGGGTGAATATGTGATCAATGCAGCCCCGGCCAGGTCTGAAACCAGCCTGGTTTTCCCGAGTCTGTTGTTCCCTAGTGTTGGTTAAACGTCGGATGATTATAGTGGCTAATATCTTAGATACTATATTAGTCAAACTGATTCCTCTGTGGTTATCACAAGAGGATTTCTGTCCCTTTTTGTAGACTGGAACAATCAGCGATCGAGACCAGTCAGAAGGGATGGAGTTTAGTTCCCAGACTTTGGCTAATATATCAGTCAACCTGCACGTTAAAACTATACCACCATCCTTGAAGATATCGGTAGACAACATATCAGGCCCTGCTGCTTTCCCATGTTTCAATTTACTTATGACGTTTTCAACTTCACTGAGAGTTGGGGGACCTGTGTCAGTTTTCCATTCGGGTAGCTTGGAGATTGTGGGTAAGCTAAGCGTGGCTGGGGGCCAGTTAAACTGTTCCTGAAAGCGATCTGCCCAGCGTTCTAATCTTCTAGATTGAGAGTAGATCAACGACCCATCTTTTTCGGAGATGATTTCACTAACTGCCGATTTTTTGATACCGGTGTCCTTAATAAGTCGGAACAGCTGTATACTATTGCCTGCCGCTGCTGATGCTTCTATCGCTTTTGCTTTTGTTGCCCACCACTGTTCACGATCCATACGCAGACTCTTTGTCAGTCTACGTTTCAGTTGTCGTCGCTCTTCATCATACTCCGAGCCTGCTGGAATGAGTTTTCGAGCCTCCATCAGTTCCCTAGAAGTTCTAGAGATCCAATGGTCTTTCATAACCATTGGATTGGGGTTAGATGCTGATAGCGCTGCTGCGTATACACCTGCTTTAAAATCATTCCAAGCTACTTCGGGGGAAACCTGTTGGTCATGGGCGACTAAATGCTTAGCCAAACCATTCCTAAATGCAATCTTCGCCTTCTCACTTTCAAAGTGATATCTAAAGGGTTTGCCCGATGTAACCTTTCTGCGACCAGTAAAACGCATAGAGATACGTGCTCTTACTAGGGCATGGTCAGAGTCTAGGCAAGTGCCCCAGAAAGAGCGGCAGTCCTCTATACAACCTCTCCAACGGTAGCTGATGCCGATGTGATCAATTTGTGTCCATCGTTGCGTAGATGTTGGAGGTTGCCAGGTTAAACAGTGTCTCGCCTTATGCTTAAAGTTTGTGCTAGCTAAGAATAAACGGTAGTCTGTACATAACTGCAACAGACGATCTCCGTTGTCTGTTCTCTGGGCTGGGATGCCGAGTAACCCACCTAGGTGCTTTTCAGCCTGATTTAGTCTACCTACTTGGGCATTAAAATCTCCTGCAATAATTACTATGTCTGAGTGCTTAGCTTTCTGAAGGAGGCTAGAGAACTTCATATAGAAGTCGTCTTTCACTTCATCTGTGCTGCAATCAGTGGGGGCATACGCAGAGACGACAAAAAGGCATCGGCGTGTGTCCCTATCTTTCCGAGTTCGTACTGAGCCATTTAGACGGACAGCACATAGACGACTGTCTACAGGAATCCACTCGAGAAGAGCCTGTTCTGCACGTAAGCTTAGTGCTATACCTACACCAGCAAGGCCACGTGAGCTAGCTGTAGGGTCTCCAGATAAACGAAGAGTGAAGTGTGCAGTTCCATTGCATTGACTAGGTGAGGTCAAACGGATGACCATGCTGGGATCCTGTATGCGTGTTTCGGAGACACAGCATACATCAATTGCAAGAGATTCTAATGTTTTAGCTAAGGCAGCCTGTTGACCGATTTGACACAGCGTACGCACATTAAAAGCTCCAACATGAAGTTTAGAGTGTGGCTTCAGGAGACCTGGTATGATAATTTGGGAACTCGGGTAACCAGTAAAAGTGGCGCGAATAGAAACTGTAGGAGAAGTGTTACAAGTAGAGACCAGAGACGGAGAACGTGTTTGATCATGAACAAGGTGAACTCGAGTGCTATTAGCGGTATGAGGGCGGTTACCACTTCCCGGTTGCCCACACCGTGGAAGGGTCATTCTTGAGGAACCTGAAAGAGAAAGAGGATTAGGGTAGGTCGTGATGACCTGAGAGTGTGACCGCAGTGCCCAGGGGACAGAAAATCTCCTGCAATAATTACTATGTCTGAGTGCTTAGCTTTCTGAAGGAGGCTAGAGAACTTCATATAGAAGTCGTCTTTCACTTCATCTGTGCTGCAATCAGTGGGGGCATACGCAGAGACGACAAAAAGGCATCGGCGTGTGTCCCTATCTTTCCGAGTTCGTACTGAGCCATTTAGACGGACAGCACATAGACGACTGTCTACAGGAATCCACTCGAGAAGAGCCTGTTCTGCACGTAAGCTTAGTGCTATACCTACACCAGCAAGGCCACGTGAGCTAGCTGTAGGGTCTCCAGATAAACGAAGAGTGAAGTGTGCAGTTCCATTGCATTGACTAGGTGAGGTCAAACGGATGACCATGCTGGGATCCTGTATGCGTGTTTCGGAGACACAGCATACATCAATTGCAAGAGATTCTAATGTTTTAGCTAAGGCAGCCTGTTGACCGATTTGACACAGCGTACGCACATTAAAAGCTCCAACATGAAGTTTAGAGTGTGGCTTCAGGAGACCTGGTATGATAATTTGGGAACTCGGGTAACCAGTAAAAGTGGCGCGAATAGAAACTGTAGGAGAAGTGTTACAAGTAGAGACCAGAGACGGAGAACGTGTTTGATCATGAACAAGGTGAACTCGAGTGCTATTAGCGGTATGAGGGCGGTTACCACTTCCCGGTTGCCCACACCGTGGAAGGGTCATTCTTGAGGAACCTGAAAGAGAAAGAGGATTAGGGTAGGTCGTGATGACCTGAGAGTGTGACCGCAGTGCCCAGGGGACAGCTGTTTGAGGTCGGTCAAGTATATTAAGTGTTGCCCCGGTTGTCAGAAGGGGAGGCATCGGCCTCATGGCTTCCGAAGGAGCTCGGCTTTCAACATGAAGCGTCATATTAGTCCTTCCAACTTCCAGGGCAGTGTTAGAATGGTTAAAAAGATTTTTATTCGTAAGCTGTTTTTTAGCATGGTAGTTGTTTTACGGGATGGGGTTGCTAACCCCATGCCCAACCCTCCTCCTTTATCCGGGCTTGGGACCGGCAGAAACCCTGTGGGGGCTCCAGGCGGAGTTTAATAACGGTATATCGAGGCAATCCGCTCAGGATGCACATATGGCAACAGAGACTGACCAGTTTCAGTCCATTACAAATCAACGGGAAAATACAAGCTTATCCTAATTATAATAATGATAGTTATTATACTATAATGGTAAGTGTAAATGAAGTTAAGCATGACATATACAGATACAGAATAGTACAAATCATAGTAACAACAACAATAATGTGAAATAAAGTATCACTAGGCCTCAACATACACAAAGGGAAAAGCAAGATCCTTCGATACAAAACGACAAACACTAACCCAATTACACTTGACGGAGAAATTCTGGAAGACGTTGAGACCTTTACATATTTGGGCAGCATCATCGACAAACAAGGAGGGTCTGATTCGGATGTGAAGGCGCGGATTGGTAAGGCAAGGGCAGCATTTCTACAACTGAAAAACATCTGAAACTCAAACCAACTGTCAGTCAATAGAAAGTCAAAATTTTCAACACAAATGTGAAGACAGTCCTGTTGTATGGAGCTGAAACTTGGAGAACTACGAAAAGTATCCTTCAGAAGATACAAGTATTTGTAAACAACTGTCTGCGTAGGATTCTTCGGATCTGTTGGCCAGATACCATTAACAACAACCTGTTGTGGCAGAGAACTAATCAACTTCCAGTCGAGGAAGAAATTAGGAAAAGACGCTGGAGATGGATTGGACACATACTGAGGAAACCATCAAACTGTGTCACAAGACAAGCACTGACTTGAAATCCTAAAGGCCAAAGAAACAGAGGAAGACCCAAGAACACATTGCGTCAGGAATGGGAAACAGGCATGAAGAGAATGAACAGCACTTGGGAAGAGCTAGAAAGAAATGTCCAGGACAAGGTTGGTTGGAGAATGCTGGTAGGCGGTCTATGCTCCACTTGGGGTAACAGGCATTGATGATGATGATGATGATGAGATGAATCTACTATGCAAGTACAAAAAATAAATAAATAAACTCGTTTTTTTCTTTCTTATTTTCTCGTTGTAATCCACGTTTGTTGACAATCTTCTTTTTTTTTTTATTTTAGAGTTTGCTAAAAAACATCGAATTATTTTATCACAAAATAAACCTTATGAATCGATTATAATAAAAATAAAGAAGTCAAATTGAAAGAAATAAAAAAAAACAAAGAAAACATAATGATAAATTCAATTTTTTATAGTTTTCTTTTATAGAATATTCTTAATAGTATCGCTTATTATTATTATTATTATTATTATTATTATTATTATTATATCACATTAATATTATTATTATTATTATTGTTTTATATTTAAAATAAATAAATAATTTTTATAATGAAATGTATTTAGTTTTATTATACTTATTATAGGATAGTTATTTGTCAAATTATCAAAGAAGTAAAGTATAATAAAGAGATACATTAATCTTATACAATGTCTTTACTCGAACACCATATGTCGAATAAGAGCTAATGATGGATTGTCGTCAGAATTGATTACCTCAAGTGGTGTTCGTCAAGGTTGTCTACCTTTCCCCATTTTTATTTAATTTTATGATTGACATACTTTTAGAGTTGACATTTTTATGGTCTGACTTTGGCGGGGTTGACCTCCTTCCAGGAGATAAACTTGCTGACTTTGAATATGCAGATGACATAGTTCTCTTTGGCGAAGATGCTGATAATATGCAGAATCTTTTGAATACCTTAAACAAGAATATAAGGATGTTTGGGATGCGATTCACTCCACCCAAATGCAAAATGCTACTTCAAGATTGGCTTGATTCGACACCGAAGTTAGTGATAGGGAGTGAAGCAGTTGAATGTATTAACCGCTTCACTTATCTTGGCAGCCTCATCAGTCTTGACGGTCTGGTGTCTGCTGAAATCTCGGCTCGTATACATAAGGCCCGATTAGCTTTTGGCAATTTGCGTCATCTCTGGCGTAGGCGAGACATTCGACTACTGGTTAAAGGACGCGTCTACTGCGCAGTAGTTCGATCCATTCTACTTTATGGATGTGAAACATAGCCGTTAAGGATAGAGGATATTCATAGGCTTCTAGTATTCGGTCACAGATGTTTTCGAAGCATTTGCTCGTGTTTTCTGTGACCACAGATTATGTATGTACAATCAACATAGAACCTGGCACATGTGTGCATCGGTTCAAGTTGCCATACCACCATGGCACCGCAAGATTAACACCATTACCACCATTAGTAGAAGTTACTTCAATAAAATAAAATAATAATAGTAACAAGGAGTGTGAACATATAGAATATGGTTCAGGAGGCGTTGAAAGAAAGTTATGGAATAAATTAAAGCTCATGATTTAAACGAGGACAATGAGTGAATGCATCTGCGCCATTGTGACCGATTCTGGGCCATGTCACTCAGTATTTCTAGCCACTGGTTACGGTGATCGTGAGGATCCCATCCAGTTAGTCTTCAGATACCGACACGACTTAAACCGGCAGTCAGTGACTTCATGGACTGATGCCATGTTTTAGTTTGGCCACTACACTAACGTGAAATCTAATAAAATATCTAATTGTTAAACGTTAGGACAATCAAGTAATCTATAGAATTAAAAATTCGATAGAATTCAGTAACAAGATTATTGAAACCAGTATTAAAGCGAAGGACATTATGGGCAAGTTTTAATGTTTCCTCTTTGTGTAACGAATATATCTGCTAAAATTACTCTAGATGTTATATTTGAATGTTTTGTTTTTGATTCTAGTTAAAGATTACGTTGTCCATTAGATCCAACCGAAATAATTAAACGTTTGAAAATGTGTTTACATTCCACACTGTTCAGTTTCCATGGCAAAATTTCTCAACAAATTGAATGTTTAGCTATAGGATCACTGTTATCACCAGTTGTTGCAAATTTATTTATGCATTCATTGGAGTGTAGTGTAATATGGAATCTTGTGCTTTTTCCTCAAATTTGGCTACAGTTCGTGGATGACATTTTTATTATTATAAAACAAAATAAACTATATAAGAATTAGAATAAAGTTGTATAGGTACATCTAGCTGACGAGTCCGGAGTAGGACGAAACGGGCGTCTTGGATTCCTCTTGTCAGTCATAATCCAACTTACACGTAAAAATTAACGGTATGTCTAATAATATTTATTACACTGTAGAAACAAAATCTGTTGACTACAAACTAGCTTTTTTTGACTGCTTGATTGGGAAAAGAATTAATAATGCTAAAATTAGAATTTTCTGAAAATCGACGCATTCTTGGGGATACCTAAATTACGATGCAGTCAATTAAATTGTAAATAAAGCTACAGTAGTTAGAGACTTATTGAATAATTGTAATATTATCAAGGAAAAAGTAGATAGAGGTCTAGAATTGAAATGGATACTGTATTAATTCAGTGAAAATAAGAACCCTATAATATTTTAGAAGATTGTAAAATTAGAAAGGAAACACTAACTCTGTTGTTGTCTCATACCGTAAAGAAACATTGAAAGAAACAGAAAGTATGTTAAACAAACATAATATGATAGCCTATTTTTCAAGCCAGCAACACTAGTGGATGTAAACTGATTAAAATTAAAGACGCTGTTCTCAAAGGAGATCAAGAAAATTGTATGTATAAAATCGATTGTAATTAATGTAGTACTGTATATGTAGGTGAAACGTGCAAACAGTTAAAGAAGCATAAAGAATGTTAATAAAGTGTTCCCAAATCCTCGAAGTAGATAAAGTGGCTTGAAAATAAATCAATGAGACAAGATATTAAATTAACTTTAACGGAACTAAAATCCTCCAAAAAGATTTTAGTACTTATAAAGAAAGATTAACACCTGAAGCACTTTATATACAGGCAAGTGTAGATTATAATCTAGCTCTTTTAGCACAAACACACCAACAGATGCAAGCGAAGACAACCAGTGTAGCAGCAACTTCAGCATCAGTAGGCTTGAACGTACATAAGGGTAAGAGCAAGATTCTTAAATGCAACACAGGGAGCACCAACCCAATTTAATTTGATGGAGAAACTCTGGAAAAAGTGAATACTTTCACATATCTGGGGAGCATCATCGATGAACAAGGAGGGTCCGATGCAGATGTAAAGACAAGGATTGGCAAAGCCAGAGCAGCATTCATACAGTTGAAAAACATTTGGAACTCTAAACAAATATCAACCAACCTCAAAGTCAGACTCTTCAATTCGAACGTGAAGACAATCCTGCTGTATGGAGCTGAAACATGGAGAATTACTGCAAACATCATCACACGGATACAAGTATTTATCAACAACTGCCTACGTAAGATACTAAATGTCTGTTGGCCAGAAATCATCAGCAACAGCTTACTATGAGAGAGGACAAACTAACTTCCAGCCGAAGAGGAAATTAGGAAAAGACGTTGTAAATGGATAGGACATAGATTGCGGAAACCATCAGACTGCATCACGAGACAAGCATTAACATGGAATCCTGTTGAGAAACGGAAAAGAGGAAGGCCAGAAAACACGCTGCGTCGAGAATTGGAAGCAGACATTAAAAGGATGAATAGCAACTGGAAACAATTGGAAAGGATTGCTCAGGACAGAGTTAAGTGGCGAACCCTGGTGAGTAGCCTATGCTCCTCAGCGAGGAGTGACGGGCATAAGTAAGTAAGTAAGTGTAGATTATGTTAACAGAAGTAAGTGATCACCATTAGATGAACCTTGATACCTATGGATCAGTAAATTAAAGTGTCAGTCTATACAACCAAACAATTAAATATTCTTATCAATATAGATATCAACAAGAATAGATGTTCAGAAACTGTTGCCAATTCCCCGGAGTACATTTATCACCAATTCTAATTAATTTAATATTGTTATACTCACTATGACAAATGACAATTATATTCATCAGCATACTTTAATTATACGTCAAATTGTTCTAATTACCTATGTATAACTAGGGGACTAATGTTGTCATTGTGAATATAGATGCAAGCAGACATGTGCAAACATGTTAACAACTAATTATTCACATATAAACATCTTACTTATTCAACTTATACACCATCTTTTACGGTAAAAGAAAACATTAGGGGAGTTTGTAGAGATAGTTAACTGTTAGGCTCACAGAGCTGACTAGTGACTAGCCCCTTGAGGCAATTCCTGGAGTTCTAGTGTGAAGACGTGACCAGTAGAGTTCAACCGTGTCGGGTGTGAGGCAGTAACTCACCAATGGCATAGAGGAGGTCGCGCAAGGTATCACGAATTGGCTGAATTGGAAATATCAACCGATAGGAGCTGACTCAATGATCTAATGGTAAAGCGTTTGCCGCGGAGCCAGAAGGCCGTGGGTTCGATCCCCGATTGGGTCGTGGATGCGCACTGCTGAGGAGTCCCATACTAGGACGAAACAGCTGTCCAGTGCTTCCAGGTGATCAATGGTTGTCTGATTCAGATCAATTCGTGATATCAAAATTGAAATTAAAAGAAAACATATCTATAGCACATGATTGAACTAAGTTTGGTTGTTTAACCTTTGATAATTTCTTTCTGAAGAAGCTCAAAGTAGTTTATCGGACGAAACATTGGAATTTATTTTTTAATCGCTAAGACTTTTCAAATAGTATCTACTTCTAAGATTTAGGAAGGTAGTTCAATAATAATAAAGTTACATTGTATTGATGGCCGCAGCAAACAAATCAAATCAACCATCTACAATACCAAATTTATTCAGGTAATTTAGTGTGTAAAATAAGTTAAATGTGTCATTATTTCGATGAGTTTATGCTAGATGGGGTGATTTAAGAAGAGTAACTAACTTTCTAAATTGCTTTCGTGAAGACTATTTCACTTACTTTGAGTATATGTAGATCGATCATTTTACCTCTATTAATGTCATGTTCCCATCACCCTAATCTTCCACTAGACTCGTATACTGTTATGATATAATTTGTCATTCAAGAACTATAATCAATTAACTATGTATGTGTACCGTCAGTCCTTATTGTTTTTTGTTTTGTATAAATGTTATTCTCTCTTTTGGTGTAGTGCATGGTAACGTTCTATATGTATGTAAATGGATGAATGTGAAATATAATCCGACTATCTGGTAGTTGGCTCAGTTGTCCTGTGTTCTTTATTGCAGCATTGGGGAATTAGAGTTCAAAGCGTAGTTATGTGCTCGACCTGATTGGTACTATCAAAGTTACTGTTTCTCATGTATTGTAATTGTTCAATATCTCTAAAATATAACATTTTAATAAGATCTCATATATACATTTATGAGTCTGAATCTAAGTAATGAATCTATGCATTAAAATTCAATGAGATATTTAGAGTAAACATGCATAGTTTGACGGTAACTATGCAATATACTGCACAGAATAAAATTTCAAATAAATAATATAGGTTATCCTTCGTATTATTTCATATATCAATTAGTATACATTAAGTAGTATAACAATTCAATAAAATACTAATCTATACCTTTTCACAATTAACTGTCTCCACAAACCTCCCCCCCCCTAATTGTAACTAATATCAGCTCATTAGTGACTAGCTCCTTTATGTAATTCCTGAAGTTCTAGTGTGAAGACGTGACCGATTAGGTTCAATGGTGTCGGGTGTAGGGCAGCAACCCACCGACGGGATGGCGGAGGTCGTCCAACAAATCTCGCATTTACTGAATTGGAAATATCAGCCGTTAGGAACCGAATCAGTGATCCATGGTAAAGCATTGGCCATGAACTCAGAGGGCCCTGGGTTCTATCCCCGATGGGGTCATGGATGTGCACTGCTGAAGAGTCCCATACTAGCACGAAACAGCTGTCCAATGTTGAAATGACCTTTTTGCTAAGCTTGATTTATAAACATACATCACATTAATCTGATGTCAAATATGAGTCATACATTAAAGTAGTTGTCATGACACTTATTTATATAAATAAAATGGATATTTTTTGTACATGTGTGATATATTTAGTTGCTTAATGTCACTTGAATGAGTATTCATTGTAAATGATTGCATTTAAATAAATGTTGTTCACTTATCCCATCTCAATTAGTCTCTACAACAAGTTTTAATCTTTTAAAGTAATTATGTCTTGAATTGTGATTGGCAAGTGGAATCCAACGTCTTGCGTTTCGTCTTATTTAGGACACATCGATTGGATGCACCTATATTCAAATGTTGTTGTTCACAGTGGGATTTAAACTTAGTTCGTTTCATGTCGAAAGCCACCGCATTCACCAGTAGACTATTAAGTTTAGATAAGTCACAATTGTGCAAAGAGCACAAATCAATGGGAATATACAAGTTTATTCCAGTAGTTATGGCTTAATAAGAAAATAAGTTATGGTATAAGTATCAGAGATAGCGTTCTGCATTAACCATATCGACTATCCACAAAATTAGACATACATTCTAGCTATTCTAGATCTATTAGCTATATATTATTGCAACACGTAGTAAATCATTAAAAACCCACATGTTTATCTTATTCAACTTATATCAACACAATAATTTCTTATGTATTGTATAACATCATCTTCAATTCTCTATTATGACAGTTAAAACGTAGAACTTGGTAGATGCGTACGTCAGTTCAAGTTGCCATGGCTCAATTAGCTTATAGAGATTAAATTGTCGAATCAGATTCCAGAGTAGGGGAGGTAGTAACAGAGTTAGTAATAATGGAAGGGAATAGAGATCGGAGATAAAATTTAAGAAAATATCACTGGATAAAGATAAAATGATGATAAGTTCAGAAGCTTAAAATTTGGAGGAAGACAAGGAGTGAATGCACCTGCACCATTGACAACAATTTTGAGCCATATCACCCAAGGTATCTAACCATTTATTACGAGCGTCACGTGGACCCCGACCAGATAGTCTGCACCTATTACCATGGCTCAGCCCAACGGTTAATGACTTCATGGACTGGTGCCATGTTTTGGTTTGGCCGCCCCAAGCTTTCTTCCAGCCTACTCCTACACCAGACAGCATTGCTCGTCGAGGTAGGCGGTGGTCAGGCATACGTAACACATGTCCGAACCACCTTAGCTGATGGAGATTTACTACTTCATCAATAGACTTGCCGTATCTACCTAGTACTCTATTCCTAACCCACGTATTGCTTAATCGGTGGTTGGTCCTCGCGATTACCGTAACCAGTGGCTAGAAACACTGAGTGACATGGCCCAGAATCGGTCACAATGGCGTAGACGTATTCACTCATTGTCCTCCCTTAAATCATGAGCTTTAATTTATTCCATAACTTTCTTTCTACGCTTCCTGAACCATATTCTATATGTTCACACTCCTTGTTACTATTATTATTTTATTTTATTGAAGTAACTTCTACTAATGGTGGTAATGGTGTTAATCTTGCTGTGCCATGGTGGTATGGCAACTTGAACCGATGCACACATGTGCCAGGTTCTATGTTGATTGTACATACATACATACATACATATCTTTCAGTGTAATTGAGCCAACGCATGGTTACAATTTGTTAATACTTTAGTCTTGGCCCATTTATTTGAAATGAATTATATTTCAAAGACTAATCAATCGTCTTCATTAATATTTAACATTAATAACTGTCTATCGAAGCCGGTTAGAATCATTTCTTCGAACTATAGAAACAATGATTATCCAAAAATCTAAATCCAAATAAAATATATACAACAGTTTTTTATGCTATGACCAACATCAAACCATAGAATTTATTAATCATCTTAATAATAAGCTAATCATTTTAATAATATACATATTGATCCCTTACTTACTTACCTACTTACTTATGCCCGTTACTCCTCGCTGAGGAGCATAGGCCACTCACCAGGATTCTCCATTTAACTCTGTCCTGAGCAATCCTTTCTAACTGTTTCCAGTTACTGTTCATCCTTTTAATGTCTGCTTCCAATTCTCGACGCAGTGTTTTCTTTGGCATTCCTCTTTTCCGTTTCCCAACAGGATTCCATGTTAATGCTTGTCTCGTGATTCAGTCTGATGGTTTGCGTAATGTATGCATATTGATCCCTACCCTACCCTTATTATTATTATTACAAAATAACCATTATCATCATTCATTACGTAATCATATAAATAGAGTTAATGAATATTTACTCCAACCCCAAGCCCTCCCTCCGAAATGACGTTACCTTAGTCTCAGATCTTTAATTCACACACACCTCTCGCTATACAATGTGTAATTGTTCTGATGATAATGATGACCTTTATGACAATTTCAGTTGGCATATAAACCTTCTCGTCATTTTTCCACTAAAAATCTTAATTTCCATAGTCTACTCTAAACTTAGTCATTCAGTGTAGATTATTCAATTAATTTGAATTTGTAACTGTGTTCATTTTGACAAGAATTTAATGAGAAGAGTATTTTATCTTCATATTCTTACTTAGTTTGTTTAATCTAGTTAGGGTTTTTTCATCAAGCTTGTGTTTTGCCCAATCCTCCTCCTTTGCCCCGGGCTTGAGACTAGCAGTAACCCTAGAAGAGCAACAGGCGGATTACATCACGAGACAAGCATTAATGGAAAAGAGGAAGGCCAAAGAACAAACTGTCTCGAAAATTAGAAGCAGATATTAAAAGGATGGACAGTAACTGGAAGCAGCTGTAAAGGATTACTAAGGACAGAGTTCAATGGAGAATACTGGTAAGTGGCCCATGCTCCTCTGTGAGGGGTGAGGAGGGGAGGTGACGGGCGTACGTAATATTCTTGCTCCAGTACAAGTGACAATTTTTAGACGATTAAAAGTGTCTACTTTCACCAACACGAAATGTTGAATAACTCATGAATATTTCGACTTGAAAGAATCTACTATTAAATACCTCTGACATTTCTATGAACCAAAACCAAAGTTGATATTTTACTAACTGTTTAATTATATGTGCCCAATGCATGAGTGTGACTGACTTCAGTTAAGCATAATCGTCAAACCAATTTCACTACTACTTTCAATGGACAGTAATGAAGTTTTTATAAACAAATCGATGGTCAGACTATCGCAATATGATCAATCAATCAATCAATCAATCAATGCCTGTTACTCCAAGTGGAGCATAGACCGCCCACCAGCATTCTCCAGCCAACTCTGTCCTGGGCTTTCCGTTCTAGCTCTTCCCAAGTGCTGTTCATTCTCTTCATGTCTGTTTCCAATTCCCGACGCAATGTGTTCTTGGGCCTTCCTCTGTTTCTGTGGCCTTTAGGATTCCAAGTCAGTGCTTGTCTTGTGACACAATTTGATGGTTTCCTCAGTGTGTGTCCAATCCATCTCCAGCGTCTTTTCCTAATTTCTTCCTCAACTGGAAGTTGATTAGTTCTCTGCCACAACAGGTTGTTGTTGATGGTATCTGGCCAACAGATCCGAAGAATCCTACGCAGGCAGTTGTTTATAAATACTTGTAACTTCTGTAGGGTACTTTTTGTAGTTCTCCAAGTTTCAGCTCCATACAACAGGATATGATATATATATATATATCGTTGGGTTGTACATCTCTAGGTCAAACTTTGCGTTTCTCTATGTATATAGTTGAAATAGACATTCAGAGTTATCTGTACACTGATACGGAATATCAACTTCTTAGAAGAGATAGGATAACTGTGGATAGATCACATTATGCATTCGACATTCACTGTAGCTTTTGTTTGTGTGTTGTGCGTGAGCTTAGATATTAGCCAGATACTCAAATCGAAGCAGGTAGCTTTTTAGAAGGTCACTCCTCAATTTTTGGAACTTAGAAGCAACCCACAAGAGAGCAGAACTTTGTCAGGAGATGTAGTCCCATGGTAACTGGTAACTACAGTTGGTTAATACGCCTATAGTTCTTTAGGAACATGAGTGTATGTATACCACTGGTTTAAAATCAGAGTTTTCCAGCTTTTGTAGATGGACTCTCCATATTCACCATTTCCATTTAAGCGCCGGACGTTTGCTTACGCCCTCCCACTTTAGTAAACAATAACCACCTCTGAAAGAGGAATGGAGTCGAACTTCGTAGGTAAGTTTTTTTTGTTATTATGAAAGTTGAACTAACAGTAGTAATTTGTAATCAAACCATTTAGTTAGGAGAACATAACGTAAACTTATTCATGCATCTGAGCTTCAAATTCTTTGTTAAATATCTAACGAATATACCTTCAAACCAATAGTGTTATCATGTAATGTCAAGTGAACAACTTCGACCAAGTTTTCTCAGAGGATTTCAGAGAAGACAATACCTACATGCATCAGTTAATTTTACAATTCATGACTAATGAATCGTGATTTATGATTTGACTAAGTGTTTTATCACTAAGATCCTTAACATAAAGTTTTCAGCCTGAATTAAGATGATTCTACTAGACAATGCTTAAACATGTTGGAAAAAGTAGATCTAAAAATGAAGTATTGATAACAGAACTAGAAAATGAATTAATTAAAAAATTGTAGTAGATAGTGAATAGAATGAATAATGAACGAAGTTATATTAAAGATGTATGTACAATCAACATAGAACCTGGCACATGTGTGCATCGGTTCAAGTTGCCATACCACCATGGCACAGCAAGATTAACACCATTACCACCATTAGTAGAAGTTACTTCAATAAAATGAAATAATAATAGTAACAAGGAGTGTGAACGTATAGAATATGGTTCAGGAAGCGTAGAAAGAAAGTTATGGAATAAATTAAAGCTCATGATTTAAGGGAGGACAATGAGTGAATACGTCTACGCCATTGTGACCGATTCTGGGCCATGTCACTCAGTGTTTCTAGCCACTGGTTACGGTAATCGCGAGGATCCCATCCAGGTAGTTTGCAGCTACCGACACGACTTAAACCAGCAGTCAGTGACTTCATGGACTGATGCCATGTTTTAGTTTGGCCACCCCTAACTCTCTTCCATCCTATTCCTATATCAGCTAGCATTGCGCGTCGAGTAAGACGGTGGTTGGGCATACGCAACACATGTCTCAAGCACCTCAGTCGATGAAGATTCACAACCTCATCGACCGATTTACCACATTTGCCTAAAACCCATCGTCTAACCTCGTTATTACTTACTCAGTGATCCCAGCTAACGCGAGCGATGTTTCGTAGACATCGATGGTCAAAAACTAATAACCTTCGAGTGTCATCTACCCTTAATGGCCACGTCTCACAACCACACAGTAAGACAGAGCGAACTGTTGTGCAGTACACTCTCCCTTTCGTTGAGAGACGGATATCTCGTCTACGCCATAGGTGACTTACGTCACGTAAGTTGGCAAAAGCCAAACGAGCTTTTTGAATTCGTACTGAGATTTCGTCAGAGACTAACCCATTAGGACTAACCAGACTTCCAAGATAATTGAAGTGGTCAACGTGCTCAACTACTTCACTCCCTATCTTTAGTTCAGGTGTTGACGAAAACCAGTCCTGGAGCAATAGTTTGCATTTAGAGGGGACTGAAATATATTCATGTGTATGATTATACAATTAAGCTGACAAATGCAAAAGGATGTTTTGAATCTAGGTAATTTAATTTCTACTCTTAGTGTCGTAATCGAATACATCGAAACACATTAATCATAAAAGTCTACTGCATTAAATATTCTTTAAATTGCTTTGTGTTACTTTAAATTAATATTTCACCAGTAATATCACTTTTAATTTTATAGGTATAGTTTTGGTCATTTCTACCGGTAAACACATGAACAATTTTAATGAACACTTATTCAGTTCGTTCTCTTACTCCAATTTACATTAACTTAATGTCAGTCTAGGAATTCGTATTGATTTTTATTCATATTGTTGTTTATTCATTTTTCACCGCCAATCCTTAAACCTTTATCATTCAATGATCAACTTGACAAAAATTTCAATTAATCCATAAATCAATTGAAGTTACTAAATCTATCGGCTTTTCATTGAAAACCCTAGCAACAACAGTTTCTGATGAATTCAATCTTTACAAGAATACTTAAATTCAATTTACTGTTTTTGAAGTCGTTGAAGTTGGAATAATCTAATTTTATGCAAAGAATTTTTTTTTTCTATTTGATTGAATATGTTACAGATTGATGTAGGTTGGATACCATTGAAAACCAGCTAGTAAGCGATAGCTATCTCGTTCTAGTGTGGAACTCTTTAGTGCGCACCTCAGATTCCACATCAGAGGTTTCAGATTGACGGCGAACGCCTAAAAATCTTCACCACTAGGTCAGCATCCAGTCGTAGAATCCCCACTTTAATCATTTTGTTATATATATATATATATATACCACGTCAATCATCCATTATTATTGGCGATAACTGTAAGGCATACCAGCGGAGGCACTGAAGACTGATATAGAAGCAACTTCCAGGGTACTCTACATTCTCTTCAGGAAGATTTTGGAGGAAGAACAAGTTCCAGCAGAAGGGTACCTCATAAAAAAAGACCAAAGAAAGGCGATCTCAGCAATTGTGAGAACTACAGAGGCATTACCCTACTTTCAGTACCAGGAAAGGTCTTCAACATAGTGTAATTAAACAGATTAAAGGACCCAGTCGACGGCCAACACCGAGATCAACTGGCCGGATTCTGTAAAGATCGATCACGTACTGATCAAATCGCTACTCTACGGTTCATTGTTGAACAATCAACTGAATGGAATTCACCACTTTACATCAATTTCCTCGACTATGAAAAAGCATTCGGCAGCGTGGATAGGAGAATATTATGGAGCCTTCTACGACATTACGGCGTACCTGAGAAGATAGTCAACATCATACAGGATTCTTACGACGGACTACATTATAAGATCGTGCATGGAGGTCAGCTCACAGATTCATTCGAAGTGAAGACTAGTATCAGACAAGGCTGCTTACTCTCGCCCTTCCTCTTCCTACTGGTCATCGACTGGATCATGAAGACTGCAGCATCTGAAGGCACACTCGGAATACAATGGACAACATCGACGCAACTAGATGACATGGACTTTGCAGATGACCTAGCCAGCTCTTCTTTCTCACACACATCATCAAATGCAGAAGAAGACGAACAATATAGCAGCAGCTTCGGCAGCAGTAGACCTCAACATACACAAAAAGAAAAGCAAGATCCTTCGATACAAAACGACAAACACTAACCCAATTACACTTGACGGAGAAATTCTGGAAGACGTTGAGACCTTTACATATTTGGGCAGCATCATCGACAAACAAGGAGGGTCTGATTCGGATGTGAAGGCGCGGATCGGTAAGGCAAAGGCAGCATTTCTACAACTGAAAGACATCTGGAACTCAAACCAACTGTCAGTCAATATAAAAGTCAAAATTTTCAACACAAATGTGAAGACAGTCCTGTTGTATGGAGCTGAAACTTGGAGAACTACGAAAAGTATCCTTCAGAAGATACGAGTATTTATAAAAAACTGTCTGCGTAAGATTCTTCGGATTCGATGGCCAGATACCATCAACAACAACCTGTTGTGGCAGAGAACTAATCAACTTCCAGTTGAGGAAGAAATTAGGAAAAGACGCTGGAGATGGATTGGACACACACTGAGGAAACCATCAAACTGTGTCACAAGACAAGCACTGACTTGGAATCCTAAAGGCCAAAGAAACAGAGGAAGACCCAAGAACACATTGTGTCAGGAATTGGAAACAGGCATGAAGAGAATGAACAGCACTTGGGAAGAGCTAGAAAGGAATGTCCAGGACAGAGTTGATTGGAGAATGCTGATGAGCGGTCTATGCTTCACTTGGGGTGACAGGCATTGATTTGATTGATTGATAACAGTAAGGAGTTCCAACACTAGAATAAAACAGTTATCCAGTACTCCTTGATTTACAATGATACCCTGACAACATCAATTTGTGACATATTCAATCAATTAAACTTATTACTAATCTTCATAAAATTAACTATCCCAAATTGTGAACAGTATTTTGTTTAATTACAATTGATGTAATTTATGAGTCATAAGTTATAGTTGGAACACCCCCTACCACCACCACCACCACCACCCCCCACCCCACTTACACATCAGTCGTTACACAATACATATAATGTTATATTCATTCTATTATAAATAAATAAACTAAATAATCAATAAATGAGTCATATATATACTTACTGTCAAATAATATCTCGTATATATCATGAGTCAGATAATGTGTCAATATCATTCATATTGAATACATTGAATATACAATGTTTCCTATATAAAACTTAACAATTTTTTTATTGAATACTACTGTCAAAATTATAAAAATTTAAATAAATAATCAATAAAATTAAAAAAAAATGATAATGAATAGTTATTTCATTTATATATGAAACTTTTTAATAATATGCATCAATTAATCATCATGATATTGAGTTCGAAATCATTAGACATTACTGTGAACACTTCATTATTTGACCATTGAGTTAACTTTTAACAATTGATATTATTAATTCAATTAATTCATGGAATATTTGCTCGTTTTTATCTAATCAAATTGTTAGGTAACTACCTCATAATCAGTATCGTTGAATTCGACAGGTTTGCATTTATCTACTAAACCTCTGGGAATTATCTCTAGAAGATAGTCACTAGTAAGTTGATATTGATTATAATTTGATGTTATAGAGTTCAACTATGTTGGGTGTGATATAGCTAACCAGAGATGTCAATAAACACGGTCATGCAAACATATTGCAAAATGAATAAGAAATATAAACAATTAGAAGCCAGCTTAATGGTTTAAATGTAATGTTTACTACCAAGTCTAAAGATCCTGGGCTGGATTCCATAAAGACGTCCACATCTGACGGGATGCACGGAATTTAATGGACAAGTAGGATGCAACTCGATGATTTGGACTTTGCGGATGATCTAGCTCTCTTAGCGCATACACACCAACAGATGCAAGCAAAGATAACCAGTGTAGCAGCAACTACAGCATCAGTAGGCTTTAACATACATAAGGGAAAGAGCAAGATTCTCAAATACAACACAGGGAGCGCCAACCCAATTCAACTTGATGGAGAAACTCTGGAAGAAGTGAATACTTTCACATATCTGGTGAGCATCATCGATGAACAAGGAGGGTCCGATGCAAATGTAAGGACAAGGATTGGCAAAGCCAGAGCAGCATTCCTACTGTTGAAAAACATATGGGACTCAAAACAACTGCCAACTAACCTCAAAGTCAGACTCTTCAATTCGAACGTGAAGACAGTCCTGCTGTATGGAGCTGAAACTTAGAGAATGAGTGCAAACATCATTAGAAGGGTACAAGTATTTATAAACAACTGCCTACGTAAGATACTAAATGTCCGTTGGCCAGAAACCATCAGCAACAGCATTACTATGTGAGAGGACAAACTAACTTCCAGCCGAAGAGAAAATTAGGAAATGACGTTGGGAATGGATGGAACATACATTGCGGAAACCATGAGACTGCATCACGAGACAAGCATTAACATGGAATCCTGTTGGAAAACGGAAAAGTGGAAGGCCAAAGAACACACTTCGTCGAGAATTGGAAGCAGACATTAAAAGGATGAGCAGCAACTAGAAACAATTGGAAAGGAATGCACAATCCTAGTGAGTGGCCTATGCTCTTCAGTGAGGAGTGACGGGCGTAAGTAAGTAAGTAATTCACGTTCATTTGTATGTTCATTGGGGAATTGGTGGTTTCGTTAGAATTTCAAGTTCCATTTTGTTTTTTTTTTTGCTTAACATATTTTTCTTATTTCACGTGTTTGCCATTTCATAATTTAATCGATTGTCTTTATAATTAAATGTAAGTATACTTGAAAAGCTTACATAGTCGTCAGCTAACCATTTTTACTTTACATTTTTTTTATTATTTTAGATTCTTATACTCACGTAACTTCGCAACCGTTCCACCCCCTCCCCGGAATACAAATTACTTTCTAGTTAGATCCGAACTATTATAATCACTTGTAGATTCTCATCTAAATCTTTGTTATCGACTTCTCATGTTATGCTTATTTCATGTATATAGAATGAGAGATTATTTTGAAGGCTTAGACGCATTCGTAGTATGTATAAATAACAAACTGAATATACAATAACAGTGACCAACATGTTAATTATATGATGATATCCCTTTATTTAGGTCATTGTAAGTGAAACTTTCATATTTAATACATTATGATAACAGAGTATTAATGATGACCAAGTGTGTACATTATTATTATACAGATAGAAAAGTGTATTCAAGTTCGATATTGTAGATCAAATATATTAATCAGTTATTTGAGAGTGTGCCGACTAATTTAAAGACTAAATATTTTCATTTGATTGAATATATCACAGATTGATATTGGCAAGGTACTATTGAAAATCAGAGTATGGAACTCTTCAGCAGTACTCATCTCAGATTTTACACTAGGAGCTTCAGGTTGATGCGAACATCTAACCCTCTGCCAATATTAATCTATGATATATTCAATCAACTAATAATATCAATATGTAATAAGCTTTTGTAATAATACTTTATAAATACACACTGTGATAACATTGTTTTAATGTATCATTGATATTATTATATACATACTATTTCTGCCTTTGACGCCTTATACTTCTACTGTCAAAAGCTTAAATATACCGTTACTGTACTAATAATCTTCTTTCTAAACTAAATTTCATTGATTAATTGCCTACATTAATATTTGATCCCTGTTATAGCAATAGAATTGTATATTTTAACGTCACTGGAGTTCCTTTCAACTGAACTCACTGGTAACAAACCTATTGGACATTCAGATTAATGCATACAACGTATAGTGATCATCTAGTAAACTTATAACTATTAAATTAAGTAAACTAAATTTTAATAAACTTTGCGTTTATTGTTGGATATGATTGTTATTATAATGAAAGAAAGAAAGGAGGAGATGGATGATTTTTGTTGGTGGACGCGGACACCAATGAAATGTGTGCCTAGTCGAGAATGTACAATTGACCTAAGCCCATTCACCCCCCCTAGGCCAAAAATAGGACAACCAGAACTGAGAGAGAACCGGAAGACTGAGAACCGAGAACGTATTATATTTTAATCATGCCTTTATATACACGTGAAATCAGACCACACAGTGAACCAATCAAGAATGAAAACATTTGTACAGAACAAAAGAACTAGTGGTAGTGAATGGGGAGAACTTATACACAAATAAGTAGACGTATTTCGTAATAATAAACAAAACGCAAGGAATCAATACACTAAACGAGAGAACCGGGCAGGGGAACGTAACAGTCATAGAAATAAAATGATTACATCACTCATGAATAAAATAACGAGAATAGTCCCCCAAAATAAAGTTCTGAAAGTTCGTTAATTTTCTTTAATCGCCCGGCATAACAATGACATAGTCGTTCAGTTATGCCATTGAATGTTAAGTTGATTAAATTTAAAAATATGAACCTTTGAATTCATGATACAGTAATTGAATAATTGAATAGATATTGTAAAATGTTAAACTGTTGGGCTCAATCAATTACTGTAACTGTAAATCGTTACCCGTTGAAATGTTCCATACCGAGAGACAGAATAGTTATTCACTACTTGTCTAAATTAGTCTGTGATATGAAATTGTAAAAACATACACCAATTTCCATGAGGATGGTTATTTTTGTGGAGATTGGTTATTTTATTTGATTGAGTATATCACAGATTTATGTTGGATGATCGTCGCGCTATATATATCACAAATTGGATGCCGACCCAGTGGTGCAGATGGTTAGGCGTTCGCGTCAACCTGAAGCCCCTGGTGCGGAATCGTGGGTGCGCACTGCTGAAGAGTTCCACACTAGAACAAAACAGTTGTCCAGTGATCACTGGTTTTCAATGGTACCCTGCCAACATCAATCTGTGATATATTCAATCAAATAAAATACACCGATTTGTTATTTAATTTATTATAGTAATTAGTGGAATCTAATCAGTAGGTTTCATTCTTATTACAGACTCTTTAGTTAGATGTGCCTACATCTTGGTTTTGATATGAATTAACTATGATATGTTCACATAAGTTATGTTTAGATAATTTATATAACATTTATATCACAATATTATATTTCATGAATGACATATAATACTATTAAGTAGTGTATTTATATTCTCAATAGATGTTATGGCGTGAAGGAGAGAGAGGGAGGATTTGGTTGGTGGATGCGAACGCTAATAATAGTGTGTCTAGTTGATAATGCGCGACCGACCTAAGACCACTCACCCCAGGCCGACAGACAATAGGAGAACCAGAATTATGAACCGGAAGACTGAGAGAGCAAGAACCGAGATCTGAGATCGTATTGTATTTTAATCATGCCTTTATATATACATAAAATCAGACCATATGTTAAACCAATCACAAATCTAACATTGATACAGAACAAAAGAAAGTGTGGTAGTGAATGGGTACAACTTGTACACAGTTAAGTAACCGTAATTCATAATAAGTAACAATATACTAAGAGTAAATATACTAAACGGAAGGACCGGGCAAGGGGAACGTAGCAGTCACAGAAATGAAATAGTTACACTGTCCATAGTTGTGAAAAAAAATGAAATAATGTTCCAAAACACAGTTTTGGAAGATAATTAATCTTCACTAGGTGCCCGGCATATCAATAGACTAATGCGTTTCTTTATTATCAAAACTGACCAACATCTGATACTTAAGAAGTAAACAATAACTTCCAATAACTTTAACTTTAAACACTACAGTGAGAGAATTGTTTACATGTTTTACTTCTGATGTAACAGTAACATTTATAGAATATCAGCTCACTAATGACTAGCTCCTTCAGGTAATTCCTGGAGTTCTAGTGTGAAGACGTGACCGGCAGAGTTCAACCGTGTCGGGTGTGAGGCAGTAACTCACCGATTGCATAGAGGAGGTCGCGCAGGGTATCACGAATTGGCAGAATTGAAAATATCAACCGTTAGGATCCGACTCAGTGGTCCATAGTAAAGCGTTCGCCGCGAAGCCAGAGGTTCTTGGGTTCGATATCCAATGGGGTTGTGGATGTGCACTGCTGAATAATTCCATACTAGGACGAAACAGCTGTCCAGTGCTTCCAGGCAAACAATGGTTGACTGGTTCAGATCAGTTCGTGATATCAAAAACTGACAGTTAACTATCTTTGCGAACCCCCTAATTGTAATTATAGAATAAACTAACTTCCTTCCCCCCCCCCCCACTTAATGCCACAGATATAAACATTAAATTGTTGTTGCATAGTTTATTTATTACATTTATATGTATATTGAACATGTACATATATTCAGAATCGGTTACAGTGATTCAAGTGTATTCACTCTTTACCTTCATCTCATATCTTGTATTCTGTTGATTTGTTGCCTCTGTAATCTTGTAGTGCTAATGTGGTATAGCGAATTGAACCTATATGCTTATGTGCCCGGTTCTACTTTGTTGATGAATAAATGAATGAATAAATATTGAATATTGACATCTAATTGACTTTTAAATGTTCATTCATTTTGATTACTTCTTTATGGCTGTTCATTTACTAGTCGTTATTTTAAACTGTAGATTGAGATGAATTTCTTGTTTTAAGTGTTGTTCTTTGCTTGTTCTATAATCGAAGGTATTCATTGTTTGCTTTAAATTTATTTCTTTATTATACAATCTGTTATATCTCGTATTTGATATCTTGACTTGCCGCAAACAACTTCAGCACTCAAACGCCTTGAAGCCTCCTAGTCACAAATTCAAAAGACAGAAGACAGTAGAAGGAGAGTCCGTTCTGTATAAAATTATCGTATATTAATAGTTTTTTGAAACAACTAAATTAGTATTATAATTCATCTAATCCGAACAAATTAGTTTCAACTATTATCTAGTCAGAACCAGCCACGTTGAGATTCTGCGAGGTTCTGTCAATCGGTGATTTCAAGGGTTCTAGAAGACGTCCTAACACAATCGTATTCTTATTAAAAACCTTTATTATGACGTCAGAAGAGGTAATTATGATTGATACATATGACCAAGTAGTTGATTAGACCACGTGAACGAAAACGTTACAACAGCAATCGTCAATGTGTGTGTGTGTAGCTGATCACTGCACGCCTGTCCGATGTTTACTTGGTCCCATGCTGAACACAAGATTAATGAACCAACTAAACAGTATCATGCATTTCTTTATATGTAAATATAATCAGATCACATAGAGAACAAATTAGGAATTTAACATTAATACGAAACAGACTGAGTTCGAATCCCACTGTGAACATCAACATTGGGATGCAGGTACATCCAGCCGATGAGTCAAAAATAGGACTAAACGCGCGTCCTGAATTCCACTTGCCAGTCACAATCCAACTTATATTAATGCGAAACAAAGAAAATAGTGCTAGTGAATAGAAGTAACTTATATAACACTAATTAACTGTAGTTCATAATAACAGACAATATACTAATAGTAAATATATATTGAACAGGAGGATAAGGTAAGATGAAGGTGACAACTAAATTAATTGTAATTGTCTTCTGAAACATAATTCTCAAAGTTTGTTACTCTTCTTTAGTTGTCCAACATAAAATTCATGTTGTTAAGTAACTATACAATTTACTACAATGTAAAGTTAAACTGCTAAATCTGATATTATTCATTAAACACTTCGTTGTAACTCACAATATCCAAATGAATGATGTTTACATTTTATCAATGTTAGTCAATTGAGTAATGAAGTGTATAATGATTAGAATGTATTCTACAAATAGCACAACCATCATATCAATAACTATAACTTTCTAAATACTTTCCTAATCTTAAAGTATTTACTTATATACTTACTTATGCCCGTTACTCCTCGCTGAGGAGCATAGGCCACTCACCAGGGTTCTCCATTTAACTCTGTCCTGAGCAATCCTTTCCAATCTTTTTCCAGTTGCTGCTCATCCTTTTAATGTCTGCTTCCAATTCTCGACGCAGCGTGTTCTTTGGCTTTCCACTTTTCCGTTTCCCAACAGGATTCCATGTTAATGCTTGTCTCGTGATGCAGTCTGATGGTTCCCGCAATGTATGTCCTATCCATTTCCAACTCCGCCTGTAGCCCTCCTAGGGTTACTGCCGGTCCCAAGCCCGGGTAAAAGAGGAGGGTTGGGCATAGGGCTAGCACCCCCATCCCGTAAAAAACCCAAACTTGCTAAAAAAACGCAAATCAGATTAAACAAGATAAACCATTTAATCTTAAAGTACTAAAAATAAATTAGAATCTATGTAAATAAGTTATTCTTGAATAACATCAATGTAATTGCCATAGATACATACAAATTTGATGGATTTAAGAAATCAAGTGAAATAAATAATTTTGCATAGAACTGTTTTCTAGAAGACTGTTACATATATTATGGTTACAATTGTATAGAACAATTTATTTCTGATATTTACATGTTCCCTATTCTCTTCAATGTCTAATTCAACTTATTAACTGTTGCTATGTGATTTTTGTTTTCATTCATCAACTATTATCATTTGATTGTGTACACGTTAATTTGATTCCTTAATACAGTTGGCTTTATTCTATATTGATGTTATTCACCTAATTAGTTATCTGTACTGTTAGATTAAAACACGTCATCATCATCATCATCAGCAGCAGCAGCAACGTAGAACCGGGCACAAATGCCGTAGGTTCAACTTGCCATACCACACTAGCACTACGAGATTATTGAGGTAACGTATAGACAGAATACAAGAGAGAAGAGTAAGTAAAGATGTCCAGTAAATAACAATAGAATTTAAGATCTAGATGAGGTTAAAGAGTGAATACACTTACACCACTGTGACCGATTCTGAGCCATGCCGTTAAGTGTCTCCAGACATTTATTACAACTATCACACGGACCCTAACCAGATAATCTACATCTACCAACACGGCTTAGACCAACAGTCAAGGACTTCATGGACTGATGCCATGTTTTGGTTTGGCTGCCCCTAACCTTCTTCCATCCTACTTCAGCCCTAGTTAACATCGAGCGACGGGGTAGACGGTGGTCGGGCATGCGCAAAACATGTCCCAGCCATCTCAGTCGATGAAGGTTAATGACCTCTTCGACTGATTTACCGTGTTTCCCAAGAACCTCTTGTCTAACCTCACTATTACTAATCCGGCTATTCCATGATATACGAGAGATGTTACGAAGATTCATACGATCAAATATCTGGAGTCGACGCATAACTTGAGTTTTCATGGCCCACGTTTCGCAGCCATATGTTAAAATGGCGCGGACTACTGCGTAGTACACCCGTCAGTAATTGAAACACGTGCATAAAGTAATGTTTATTAGAAAATTCTAAGCAGTCCGTTTCGTGTCGAACGCCCCCTCGTTCACCACTAGACTACTGAGTCCAGAAAGTCACACTTGTCCGACGCGCACATTGGTATTAGGATAAACTTGTACATTCCCGTTGATTTGTTACAGACTGAAGCTGGTCAGTCATTGTTGCTATATGTGCATCCTGAGCGGATTGCCTCGATATAGCGAATTTTTCATAAGTATTATATAAGTTGGATTGTGATTGGCAAGTGGAATCCAGGACGCGCGTTTCGTCCTACTCGGGACTCATCGGCTGGATGTAACTAAAAGTTAATTGTGTAATTTATGCTTGTATCTCACTGGTTTATTATAATCCAAACAATTTGTTTGTTGTTTATCTGTTTGTTAAACACTAATGTATTTGACCAACTATTTTTATTATGATATTTTTATGGTATATAACAAAAACAGACTGCTGTAACTATGGTTGTTGTTATTTAATCAATTTAAATGTAATCGGATATATGTCACAGATTGATGTTGGCAAGGTACCATTTAAAAACCAACTAGCACTTGACGGCTGTTTCACTCTAGTATGGAACTCTTCAGTAATACTCATCTCAGATTCAGCACCAGGGACTTCAGGTTGACGGCGGATTCCTAAAAATCCAGTCGTAGAACTCCCAACTCTTATCAATATGTGATATATATATATATATATATATATATATATATATATATATATATATATATATATATAGTTCAACAATCATCCATCTTAATTGGTGATAACTTTTTCAGTCCCACACTAGAACGAAACATTTGTCCAGTGCTCCCTGGTTTACAATGGTACCCTGCCAATATCAATCTGTGACATATTCAATCAATTAAAAAAATTCTTTGCATAAAATATAATACAATTAAACGTTATTATACATGTGAAGATTCACCGATTCATGATTTGATCAATAGACATTGTTTAGACATTCAATTAATGTAACACACGACAAATAGATACACACTTTTCTAATTTTTGTACCATTTGAATTAGTATCAGTTATAATCAGTGAATGAATACTTCCACTACATTTCATTCCGATCAATGTTATTCACTACATAAATATTATGGAATGTTGATGTATTAATTGGTAGAATTTACGACTGCTATGAAGGGAAATATATTATTCGAACATACACTTTAGATCATAAGTGTAATTTCCTAAGGAATCCGACTTTCCTGAATCTATCTTTGCGGTATATGACAATATTATCAACTTGAAGTGTAAGGTCTGAGATATAGGAAAAAGCACCAAGTTTCAGTTATTAGGAACACAGCATGGAGTTAATGAGTTACATTAGGGATGTAAGATGAGTGATTTTATTGAAGAGGAGAACGGGAGTTAAATAGAATAGGGAGCCACGTATGACTACTCAAATTGGATAGGTCACGGGTACCGCGGTAGTGGAGATCCTTATGAACTCTGTTTGCAAGGAAGAAGAAATGGAGTATAGGGGAGTGATAGCAGCGAGAATTAGTCATAGGGGGTGGGGGAGAGGGTACTTGTCACTTGGAAGAGTAATATATCTATATGAAGATGTGCAATAAGTGAGGACGAAAGGGGAGGAAGTGAGGCGAGTATGGCGGGATAGTGAGAAGGTTAGGACTTAGGGATTCATTTGTTTGTAAAGGTGCGCAAGTTCCGATCGAGGTCTATGAGGGCTAGTGGGGCAAGATACTGGGGATAGAGATTCTATGAAAAATTCTGGTGGATTGTATGGGGCAGCAAGCAATGATACGTTGGCACATTATATTGTATGCCATAGAGGCATAACGAAGCAAACCCGTGGTCATGATACATGAAGTGAGGGGATTTATTAGTGTTGTAATCTAGGTGTGACCGTTGGGCCGCCAAACAGGAAAGTGATGGACGATTAGTGTAGGTGTAATAAGCTGTGGAGCAAGGTTTGTAGGTATCTTGTAGGCGGATCCAATAGGGTTCTTATGTTGGTTTCTGTTGTTAGTGGTAGGAATCGAGGAACCATTGGTGGGATTAGGGGATATGCTTAGGGAATTGTCTCAGTTGTAGATTTTAGTATTCTAGTGGCACCCATGGTGGTGCGGATATTTCCATGGTTGGGTGAGCCATGCTACTGCTCATTTGGAAACTG
This sequence comes from Schistosoma mekongi, assembly GCA_034768735.1. Lineage (NCBI taxonomy): Eukaryota > Metazoa > Platyhelminthes > Trematoda > Strigeidida > Schistosomatidae > Schistosoma > Schistosoma mekongi. Next base: position 46,759,689 of record CM068307.1, read on the forward strand.
CGA